>VZRR01010718.1:23439-40337 GCA_013398015.1 Oreocharis arfaki | reverse complement strand
ATACAGAATGGCTTTTGCAAAGTTATCAGTGTTTTTTATTTCATTGGGTTTGGGTTTTTTTCCCTGTATTTCAGAAAACAAAAGTAATGAGAAACTTAATTATAGTTATCCAGTTTACAAAGAACTAATCAAATGTTCTGTGTTGATATCCACTTTTTTAGTTGAACTGGTGTGTACAATATTGCAAAGCTTTCATGTCAGCAGATCTAAGTGAAACAAAAATTTGGATGGGGTCATAAGTTAGCCCTGAGCAGACAGCAAAGTAACTTCTTTAAAAAGCTTTCATAAAGCACTAACAAATTATTTGAACTAAGTTTGTTTAGGCTAGGCCATTTCCTTTTGATCACTGTTGTGTCAATTGAGTTTGTTCTTTAGGCAGCTTTGAGGTCTGGAAGACAGGTTTTATCTAGCCAACAATCTACCTCTGGAAAACAGAAGTCAGTGGTGAATATATGCCCTAAAGAAGAAAGAAACCTGAAGAATTTTTTTTTTTAACTTTGACTTCTCAAACGCAAAAGTGAGAATACTATTTAAAATACTGACATATTAGGTGAGAGACATTAACAAAACATTTTTCAATATTGTGTTTATTTGATCAAAGACAAAATCTCTACTGTACATATATTTAAACAGTCAGTGTTAAAGGAATTATAGTAGTAAGATAGGCAAACACACTCTGATTTTGATTCTTTCAAGAATTCTGAAAAGGTGCCTGTTGTGGTTAAAGCTGTCCCTTACAATGTTAATGGATTTGAAAAATCACATCAACATAGGAGAAATATGGTAGACAAACTGCAGTGCTTATGCAGTAGTCTTAGTAGTTCACGTCAGATTACTGTTCAGAAATTTGACATTAAGCTTTTACTTTGATGTCATGAATTGCTGATCAATTAGAAAGCAAGCTTTATAAGTACGATACTTCTTGAGAAAAATCAATAACTCTACTTTGTCCTATTTTAAAGATAAAATGAAAATTTGCAACTCTCAATGCACATTATTGTTACTAGCAGTGGGAAATCCAAAGACATAGTAAGTGGCTGTTCACGTCTACTCCTGTACAATAAAAGGTTTAACTCAGACCTTCTCACCTACCTTGACAGACAACCACAGCAAAATAAAGACCTTACTACTGATAAAAGCTTTGATTTGGCATCATAAATGGATATATTCGTATTCACACCAGAGCCTACGCACTTCACCCCTTAAAAAATAAATCTAATACATAGAGCTGTATGCAGATGTCAGAATTTAGAAAACAGAATGATATTTTTTAAGGTTTTCTACAATACTGGGGAAATCCCAGCTGGAGTTCAGTGATCCTTGTGGGTCCCTTCCAACTAAGGATGTTGTGTGATTTTATTAATCAATCCCTCAGTTACACGCTTTAATTCCGGTGGCATGGATTTTCACTCAATCTCTGTAGAAGTCAGTTTACAATGGCCCTATTCTGCTGCTAAGTTCCTTCTGAGAACTGTCCTCTTTGACCAAAGTGTATCATACAACTAGCTGAGATAAGGTCAGACAATATATTAATGTTACACTTAGAGTTAATTGACTTGTACATTTAGATTTTGTCAGTTGTTTCATTGTAAAAAACACTGGCCTAAGAAATACTATTACCTGTATCTATTTTCTAATACTTGGCAGAGATAAGCATTAAAATGGAGAAAAATTTTCATCTATGAAACTCTTTTCCACTTCTGCTGATAACATTCACTTTTTCTCTTTTCTCATTTCTTCAAGAAAATTTTAGAGAACTGTAATATATTTCTCAGTCTGTGGTTGTCAACCAGAAAAACAATAGTAACAAAGTTTTAAATATGGAGAGGAAAAAAAAAAAAAAAGGGGGGACAAGTCAATCTGTCCTCTCCTGTTTAGATTTATAGTAAGACCTTAAAGACTCTTTCCTAATTTTGGAGGACTATTTGGAAAAAAAAAAATCATATAAATTGGTGTGAGAAGTCAATTGTTTAGTTTAGGTTCTGTTCTCACAGACTCATGAACCAGACCTTAAAACTGAACGCCAATCACAATTTAAAGACTATGCTTGTAACACACATAGCTGTCCTATGCATCCATATCTGAGTTAACACTTAGAAAAGAAGCAATGATGGTGAAGTCACCTGACAAATTCAGATGTAGCACTTTGTTCCAATTCCAAGGATCTTGAACCCCTTCATATTCTACTTAAGAAGTCTTTCCGAAAATATTCAAGTCAACTACCTGCTGTCACCTTCCAGGTGACCAATTTTTTTTTTCCTAGGAAAAAAAACATTTTAGGCATAATTTGCCAGCCAAATATTGTCTGAAATGCATTTGTTCCTTAAAACCCTGCTAAAAAATTAAAGTAACCAGCAATTTCGCATTGTTAAAATTATGATACAGAGGGACTAGAATATCTAGAACTCCAACTGTATGTTCACCCATTCCTTGAAAGTAGGTCAATTCACGGAATATGCTTTTTGCCCTGATCTAACCCTATTTCTCATATGATGCCCCTCTGAAGATAAAAAGGAACATGAGGAGTGAATCTTTTCTGGCTAGCTGTAAAGCTATTTTATCTCCATTATCTGTAAAACAGGTTCAATACAACAACCCTCTCTGTAGGAAAATATCCTTGACTTTACTTCCACAGAGAATAACATACTTTGATTGTTTAAATATAAATGATAACTAAGAAACCAGAGTTACTGTACGAATATAAATTTTGTTTTATGTTAAAGCCTCTGGGTATGTTTTCTTCTCTTCATGTGAACTAATATTAATCTGATTTTATGATTAAATACTCTTTCAAAGTATTATTGAAATGCTGCTATAACATTCATACTCAATTTTCCTGCATTTTATCCTTTACAATAGCACGGACATGCTGACATTTAAGAGACTTGTAAAAGCCTATATATGTCAAGAGAATTAAAGTGAGTGCTATTCTATACAAATTGTCAGAGACAGAGAATTTTTTTTAAAAATAAAATTTAAAAAAATGGAAACAGTGAAGAACTTAGACAAGAAAATGGAACATCATATTGGATTTCTGCAAGGCTTTAAACTGTTCAAATTCACCGGTACATTCAGTGAATATCCATAGTTTCTGATATATCATTATGATGTCTTACACCTAACGTAGATCCTGCTAGGTAACATTTCCATTAACACTGTAGATCATATTTAACATCACTTTAAAAAACGGACATCATACAGAGTGAAAAATAAAATAAAAACTTATCTATTCACATGGTCACAAATACTCTTCAATGAAATCAACATGGTCTTTTGCTATGGATAAACTCATATAAAAGCTTTGAGTCATTTGTTCCAAAGGGCTCTGGCAGAAAATTAAAAAGATTGTGAGTGTTTGGAAATTCACTCATAAGAAATTAGGTGTCTAAATCAAACACTGTATTTGACATGTTCAACATCACAAGTGTCTTTTCTTTTAAAATACAAGACTCACAGGAGGTAAATTGGTAAATCATTGAATAGTGGTAAGTAATTGACAAGAAATACCAAGAAGGTAAGTGCAAAGACAATCTAAATAGAATAGAAAAGAATAGAATAGTTCCAGGTGGAAGGGACCCACAGCAACCTTCTAGTCCAGCTGTCTGACCAGTTCAAGGCTGTCCAAATGTTAAACCATGTTACTAAGTGCATTGTCCAATTGACTCTTACCGCCAAGGTGTTGCAGTTGAAGCACAGGCAGCGAGGAAAAATGAAGGTCCAAGTCAGCACTCCGGTTGAGGGAAATGATAAAACCCCCTTTATGTAATTACAGGCAGGCCTTATATAATCCTTACATTGGTCTATGGCAAGGATCATTGGTCCCTGGTCCCACCACCTCTCCAAGTGATTGGTCAGACCTCATACCACCTGTTAGACTCCTAATACAGACACAGCTGCAAGATGTTTAGAAAAGCATCTTGCTTGTTTTGTTGAAACCAAGGACTTTAACAGAATACTTGCAAAATGCTGGATTTTTCTCTGCCAGCAGCTTTTCAGCATCCACACCAAGGCAATCCTTGTATTAATTCAGGCTGTTTTATATTCAAGAATGTAATATTTCTGAATACAGAAGACAGTCTGACAGCAGCATAATGAGAAATCTCCCTCAGCTAGAAAGTGAGAGTCGTATGATATGTCTGCATTAGCAAATTAAATGTACTCAGGGCTGTTCTTTGGCACTTAGATCAGCTGACACTGAATGGCATCCTTCCACACTCTTAAAATCTCATCTTCTCTAAAGCAAGGTGGCTGACTGCAGGCAAGGAAATGTTTTGTTCCATCTTAGAATATGCTGTGCATCTTTGGGTAGGGCACTACCTCAGTGGAAAGAACTGTGGGTTAATCATTCTTGAATACTGGTAGGAATGCTGTACTCCTCAGCCTGAGAATTAGGTGATACAACATCTCCTCAAAGCTGCAGCCAAAAATGAGGCCCAGAAAGCAAATACAGCAGAAAAGTACTTTGCTTCACTTTAGGGAAAAAAAAAAATGTAGTTGGAATACTTCTAAAGAATTACAGTAAAGAAGGCAAAATCTGAAGCAGCTATTTGCAATAACTGTTTTAAAGCCTGTTTTAAAGACTAAGATCTACTTTGTTTTAAAGTCTTTCACAGGAAAGAAGAATTAAAATTCCGGGTAACAACAAAAGATAAAAGTAGACTAAAGCTTTTATAAATCTTCTTTATATTTTCATTTGTCAAAAATTAATTCCTTATATTTTTCTTGCTTGTAGATTCTCCAAACCTATGAATATGAAGAATAGTTCACAAGAAGGTTGTGTATTTTCTGTTTACATTTCACACAAGAAATACTTTCTTTAATCATTTTTTCTTTCATCTTAAAATAGTAGATGAGAACAAAAGGTAGGGAACAGCAACAATTGAAACCTTGCTAGTCAAAAAAAGATACACAATGAGGAAAGAAACAAACAGGAAATAGACAAGTCTTCACAGCTACTATAAATAGAGATATTAAATAAAAAGTGATCAATACAAAAAGGCAACACTGATGAATGCCCTATTTGAAAATAGAAGGAAACAGAACTTCTTAATGGATGTACTCTGATTTTTCCCATGACTTCAAAATATTGTTGGCGTATATTTTACTCTTCCTACTAATAGGATAGGAATGGATTGGAGAAAGAAAGTAAATCTTTCTATTTAAGCTGTATGTGCCCTATTTCCTGTGAAGACATGAAAACCTGTCTTAGTATTTGCGTCCCTCATGTTGGCTACAACAGATTACCAAATTCAGCTAGAAGAGAAAAAGAATACACTAGAAATCTATTACCTTTGTTTTAGAAGAACAAATTCCACATCCTCCTGGGTTGACTTTGGCTAGAGGGTAAGTAGAAAATACAAAATATTGCCTAAAACTAGGCAGTTTTTGAAAGTTTTTGAATAGCTTTTTCATAAATGTTCTCTTAAACTGGAGTCCAAAATATTAGAGTTTAAAAGGATAATGTAAATCTTGCTTGTTATAGAAAGCAAATTTATAAATCACATGAGAAAGACCAAAATATTTTCAGTGCCATATAGCACAAGCACTCTGAAATAGGTTTGGCTATCAGAAAATAAAATTGGAGCTCTTAGCCTATTATCTGACCACCAAGATGATTCAATACAGTTACATAAACAAAAAGACCAAAATTTAAAGACCAAACAGTAAATACTATTCACGTTTGTTTCAGCCATCCAATATACAGAGTAAAATAATGGCCTCAAGTTGCACCAAGAGAGGTTTAGATGACATATTAGGAAAAAAAAAATCACAAAAAGGGTTGTAAATCATTTGAGCAGACTATCCAGGTAAGTGATGGAGTCACTGTCCCTGGAAGCATTAAAAAAACTTGTTGATATGGCACTTGAGGACATAGTTTAATGGTGAACATGGTGGTGGTGCTAGGTGATGGTTGGAATTGGTGACCTTAATGATTCTGTGATTCTATGATAATAATGTTGGTTGACCAGCCTAGTAGACAGTTGAAACATAATCATATCTTTAAATACTTTCACCTTTCAGAGATAGGATCTTTCAAACCAGACACAATACTTTTTTATATTATTATTCGTCATTGTTTTTGTTATTATTCAGTGTATCTGAGAAGTGGTTGGATCCTCGTGTGGAGAAAACATGAACGACTTAATCAGAAAATACAATGAAGTATCATGTATAATTCAGGTAAATTGAAATGCAGGTGTATTATCACAATGATCAGAGAAATATGTTAATACGGTTTAAAAAGGAAAATAATGAGCAACCAATAGTTCTACAACTACTTACAGTAAAGAAGTAGAGCCCTTAACAATTGTAGAATACAGCAGATTTTTATCCCAGTAAGGATTTGATCTGAACCTCCACTTCCATCCTTGAGAACAGAATTTTTGTCTACAAGCAGAGTGCTGCACACAGTGTAGTAGGTTGAAACTTATTTGATGGACGAGTTGCTGAGCCAATACCACTTCTGTGATTTTGCACATGGTTCCTGCTTTTCCCAGAGAGAGAGACGGGGGAGGAACAGGCCCGGGCCTCCCCCTTCCCCAGGCACTGTGGCGTGGGCCAGGGATGCTGGGGGAACCATCCTGGAGCCCTAGGCAGCTGAAAACCAGCTATGAGCTGCTGTGCAGCCAGGAGCACGCGGCGCTTCCTGGGGACTGGCAGGCTTCCCCTCACCTCTCTTCCACACGGTCCTGCAGCCAGGATTTCATCTGGAGCCGCTGCGACCGCTGCACTGGAGCCGGCGGGAGCCGGCAGAGTCTCTTTGCAACCAGCACAGCTGGCGCTGAACTGAGAAAGACACCAGCATAAAAAAGCCAGCAGCATAAAGGGAGCGAGGCTTTTCTCCAACAAAAAGCCTGAACAAAATCAACTCCTCAACATGGCGACTCCAAGGTCAGGAAAGAAAGAGCAAGTAGGTTACATGGGACAGAGCTAAACATGGCGTTGGGGAAAAAGAGGCAGAGGCACATTTTTTGTGCATGGCTTAAAAATGCTTTCTGCGGGCCATGGTAAAAACTGCAATATCACAAACTGTATGTGTCTTTTTAATCCATTTGAAGTACACAGGGAGATAAGAAATTAATGTGCATTTGGTGAAGACATGAGAAATGCCTATGCCAGGCTATATAGAAGTTGTGAGAGGATTTTAGAGATTTTTGAAGAAGAGAGTCTTTGTTTTTTAGGCCAGAATAACTCATCCCGAAAAAGAGTAAAACCCTATGTCTGTGGGCCCATGACTGCAGAATGGACAGACCGAGATTTTCATGGGAGAGATGTTTTTTCACTACAGCAGGCTGCTTCTTTCCGGGCAGACTGTTGCAGGTTACAGTTTGGAAACCACGCTAAGTGTAAGAAACTCTTTTTCCTTCAACATTGGAGAGACTTTTTAAGAACTGCAACACTGACCAAATGTTTTGTTATCCTTTGTGCGGCTTTGGTGGGAAGGAATGGGTGCTGGAAGAGAGGGGAATGTGGTTTTGCTTTAATTTCTTATTATTTCTTTTTACTTTTAATTCTGTTAGTAATAAACTTTCTTTATATTGTAATTGCTCAAGTATTTGCCTGTTTTGCCTTGCTATTTTCCAGTTTTCCTCAATATAATCCTATTTCCCCTCATGAAAAATAGCAGATTTTGTGGGGCTTGGTGCCTAGCCGGCTTAAACCACAACATACAGCCAGTCAAAATCTAGAGACTCAGAGTTTGTTTAATTTTTTATTTCCATCCCAAGAGTTTATATTGCTTGCAAACTGTTGACTGCTCAGATTACTGAATCTGAGTGTCCCATCCTGCTGAAGAAAGATGCCTAGGAAGTAGCAGTGAGCTATTAATTTGTGAAAAAGTTTGCTTTGTCTTGGTCAACCAGGATATTTATGAAAACTCTCTTCTACACAGACTTTACACTCTGGTGTCAGACATACTGGGTGGTGTAACCTCACCTGTGAAGACTGGCTGCTATAGTAGGTTTCCTTCTGAAATGTGAATGATTGCTGTGGTATGAAGATTTTATTTTTACATGATGAAAGATATAACATCAGCTTTCATGGATGAAGTAGTCAATGATGCCTTTTCTTCAGGTAATAAGAAAGTGTTTAATTTTTCAGTGTGTGTTTTTAGAGGTGGAAAAATCTCGATGTTCTTACTGTACAAGATGGTGATATTAGGTGAATACTGGGTTCTAGTTTTAAGAATGAAATTATAAAATGCTATAACAAAACACTACTCTTATATCTGATGTATGAGGGTATATCATAAGGATATCATCAGCCACACTTACGAGAGACTGAGACTGGAAAGAATTGATGTCTCAAGACATTTTGGGGTGCCTGTGTGTGGGGGAAGGGACAGATTGGACCTTGCCCTGGCAAGGCAGTAAACTGCCTCACATCCTTCAGCCCCCAGAACCAATATCCCAGCCTGGCAGTGGCTGCCCATTACAGGCACACAGGAGGCAATGCTCCACACCTGCCTCAAACTCCTAACCCAGCTCCTGAGTGGCCAAATTACCACAAGTCCCAACTAGGGAAAGGGCCCAGGAATGCCAAGGGGTATTTAAGGCTAGCACACATCTTGATCCTACCTCCTTTTAGAATTTCTATCAGTTGAATATCACTGGAACCCAGGATCTGGTAGCTATGTATGTCCTTTTCTATATCTTTTCTGCCTTTCTCTCTTCTCTTTCTTCCTCTTCTAATGCCCTCTTCTTGGAATTATTGAGTATCTTAAAATAAACCAAGCTTAGAGTTTACTAAATTGAATGGACTAAGTTAATGTGTTGAGAAGCTTTTTATGTTGATTGAATGCTGCTCTGAACCTTCTGCCAAATTTCTTTAATTTGCCAGTAAAATCTTTTTTGTTGTTTTGACCTCTTGAGAATATTGTGTTGGTATTTCTCCTGTGCATATAACCCAGAGTACATGAATGACTTCTAGCCCTCTTAAAAGCCTCATCAACTAAGTTTTTTTGGGCCTTATAACACTATTGAAGTCCATATAATTTTTGGCTACTCTTAAAGTAGATCTTTGCTGATCTTGTGGCTCAGCTGAAACACGGAATTCGAAAATTAAGGTTTTTAGTTAGAGGTTAGCTGGTGGAAATTAGTAAAAGTACATTTAGCAAATGAATTTAGTTAAGGTTAATTAAAACTAGCTAGGGTTAATAGCAGAACTAAGCTTGAAATAAGTTTTTAGGATGTAAGTAATTGATTGCTTGTCATTTTATATTTGCTCAGCTGCGCTTGGAATGAGGAGCAGAAAATAAACAATTGCTAATTTTTTTGTTTGAAAACCCATTCANCAGTAAACTGCCTCACATCCTTCAGCCCCCAGAACCAATATCCCAGCCTGGCAGTGGCTGCCCATTACAGGCACACAGGAGGCAATGCTCCACACCTGCCTCAAACTCCTAACCCAGCTCCTGAGTGGCCAAATTACCACAAGTCCCAACTAGGGAAAGGGCCCAGGAATGCCAAGGGGTATTTAAGGCTAGCACACATCTTGATCCTACCTCCTTTTAGAATTTCTATCAGTTGAATATCACTGGAACCCAGGATCTGGTAGCTATGTATGTCCTTTTCTATATCTTTTCTGCCTTTCTCTCTTCTCTTTCTTCCTCTTCTAATGCCCTCTTCTTGGAATTATTGAGTATCTTAAAATAAACCAAGCTTAGAGTTTACTAAATTGAATGGACTAAGTTAATGTGTTGAGAAGCTTTTTATGTTGATTGAATGCTGCTCTGAACCTTCTGCCAAATTTCTTTAATTTGCCAGTAAAATCTTTTTTGTTGTTTTGACCTCTTGAGAATATTGTGTTGGTATTTCTCCTGTGCATATAACCCAGAGTACATGAATGACTTCTAGCCCTCTTAAAAGCCTCATCAACTAAGTTTTTTTGGGCCTTACAACACTATTGAAGTCCATATAATTTTTGGCTACTCTTAAAGTAGATCTTTGCTGATCTTGTGGCTCAGCTGAAACACGGAATTCGAAAATTAAGGTTTTTAGTTAGAGGTTAGCTGGTGGAAATTAGTAAAAGTACATTTAGCAAATGAATTTAGTTAAGGTTAATTAAAACTAGCTAGGGTTAATAGCAGAACTAAGCTTGAAGTAAGTTTTTAGGATGTAAGTAATTGATTGCTTGTCATTTTATATTTGCTCAGCTGCACTTGGAATGAGGAGCAGAAAATAAACAATTGCTAATTTTTTTGTTTGAAAACCCATTCAAAGTAATAAAGATAAGAAGCAAGTGATAAATGCATGCTGTTTAAGAACTAGAAAGGCAGAAAGGTCAAAGTGAGGGAGAAGAGGCCTACTTCATTTTTTTGGACCTCCCTCCATATATTAGACCACCGACCCAAATTAAAAGACAAACTACGCATGCTTAATTGCTTTTAGCTAATTATAATACGAAGCGGGGAATGGGAGGTGTTGATGTTATGCATATGCATTTTATGTTATGAATATTTAGAATTGTTGTAGATAAATGGACTTTATATTGTTTTTTTTGGGGCTCTGCGTTGTTAGGGAGCTATCCCGCGCAGCTGCCCGGCGCCGAAATAAACATACACTTTCTAACCCTGTTAGAGAGTCTTGTCCGTTTCAGTTGGGTATCAATATTAGGTTAATACCCATATTTTGATAAATCACAGTCTTTTTTTTTTTTTTAAATCATTCTTCTCACAGTTTTCTCCCATTTTATCATCTCTTAGGAAGGGCAGCAGCCTTTTGTTTAAGTAAAATCATTGGACAAAAATCTACCAAGTTTCTAGTTTCTTTCTATGCCTTCTAGTTTCTTTTTTTATCTTCTTTCTCCAAAGAAATTCTGAGCATATCTTTACAATTAATTAATTTCAGAAATTAACAGCTTCATTTAATTGTATGTCTTTCATTCAACTGGATATGACTCTTTGCCAATAAAACTTGAATGCATTGTTGTTATATTTAGTCCACTGGCCTTAGAAAAAATTCCATTACTGCAGTATATTTCTTAAAACACTGAAGCTGCTTCTTGATTTTGAAATACTTATTGCATTATGAATCATCTTAGGAACATGAGAGACTATTAGACAGAAGGAAGGTATGCTATCCCACTCAGCATTTTTGAGTGCAAGCTTCTCTGTTCAGCTCTCCTCCTTTATTTAAAAGAAAAGACAAACAGAAAACATTTCTAACATTTCATTATACTAACTAAGGGGAAAATCTCCATCCAGCTCAATTTATGAAAAGGTTTCACAATGCACAGTAGAAACAATATAATTCTATTATAATAATTCTATTCTAGGAGAAGCAATATAATTAGTGTTCAGGCAATTTTGCAGGTACTGATCATCTAAACCTGAGGTCTTGCCAGCAGAACTGAAAATATGTGCAGGTTGTTGATGAAATCTGACAATATAATGCAACACTTTCAAAAGCAGGCCAAGAAGCTGTTTGGGCCGATAACTGCTTCTCTAGTAAGCCTTGATTAAGTTGTTGTGCTGATGAAGAGCTGTTACTCAGGGTTCTTCAGTAAACTTGCTCACAGACAGCATACCGTTCTGTCCATCATGCAGGTAGTGTAGGAATATCAATAGCTAGAAGTGACTGGGTTAGCAAACTATTGGGAAATGCACTCTCCTGTGTGCACTATTGGAATCTGCTTTCTTCTTCTTTTTTTTCCTTTTCCCCCCTCTTGTCTTTTAAATGTACTCAAATAAACCAAAAGCTTCTCTTTTACTTAAAATTGATTTCCCTTCTAAGTTGCTTTCTGTAGGTACTTTGGACTTCTTCCTACAGCAGGCATAGAATCTGAAAAAATCTCATTAAAGATATGTATCTCTGTTGGGATGGGTGGGAGGGCGCAGGAAGGAGAGATGTGGAAACAGACGGAGGTAGAGACACGCAGAATGTGCTAATAACACAAAGAGAAGGATCTAGTATTTTTCTGCTATTTTTGTCAAGAACAATATAACTCCCCTTAAAGGACAAAGTGAGATAACGCTTAACAATGACTGATGAATTAAGAGTTGTTCTCTTATATTCAGATCCCTTCTACTCAGTTTGTTATTGTTATACCACAGGAAACACCTTCCCCCTCTTAAAAACTTATCCATTTGACAGCATACAGTGACTATTATGGAATATACTGTCTTTTGGAGTGAAGTGGAAAAAAATACTGTTGAACAAAATTTTAAAATATAAAACCACTACAAAATTATTCTTTATTTCTAACCACCCCAGGAGTGATTAAAAATCATAGAACTTAGATAAAATCACAAAAAAAATTCATGTGGAAAAGGTCAATGAGATTCAAACTTGAAACCATAAACTAACAGCAAAAAATAAACCTGTCTTGTCACAGGACTCCCTCATATTTCCATCAAAGCATATTAAATATCTGATGATGCATAATGATACCCCATGCACTGGATAAATGCTGAGCCATCTGCTTTTCTTACTCTTTCATTTTTCCAAGCTGATATGTTGACATAAGTAATAAATCTGTTTCCTATAAACAATAACTCTTTCCTATGACCAGGGTAACCACAAATTGCCAATATGTTCGGACATTTGTTTTTAATACAAGAGAGCAGAGCAATGCAGTTACACTGTTGGTGTCTCACTAAATTACAGTTCTTGTTTCTTTATTTTCAAAGAATAAATCTTGCCTTACTGCTACTGCAGATCTTCCTGTAAACTGAGTTAACAGAGCAATAGACAAGATTTTTTTGATCTTCTGCAGGTACCTGCAACTCAGAACTGCACTGGAAGACATTAATAAGTTGGCTTTCGTTTGTTTGTTTGTTTTTTCCCATGACTATAACTTTTTTTCCTAGAAAATAACAGATAAAAATGGAAGCTTCCCCTCAAGCATCATGTACACTCTGCAAAAACCAATGAATGATGAGCCATTCACTTGGATAAAGAAGAAACTTTATTTCAATTAATTACTTGTAATTAATAAGCAATTACAGAAGAAGTGGTTTTTTAATTAAGCCAACAGAATTTACTTATAGATTCTCAATTAAAGGAAGAGGAAAAAGGAAACAACATAGAATAAATGAAAACAAACAAAAAGA
The DNA here is from genome assembly GCA_013398015.1 of Oreocharis arfaki. Classification (NCBI taxonomy): domain Eukaryota; kingdom Metazoa; phylum Chordata; class Aves; order Passeriformes; family Paramythiidae; genus Oreocharis; species Oreocharis arfaki. The sequence continues at coordinate 27,286 of VZRR01010718.1, read as the reverse complement.
ACTGGGTAGACCAAGCTAGACAAGACATATAACAATGAAATCATGGACTAATCATATGCAGATTTCCCAACAGCATCATGATAGACATTTGGCTATAAAGTGAATGATAGCTATACTAACCTATCTGAATGGCTTTGAAGTCAGATGTATTCCTTAATGTTCTTAAATACGTATATCCATCAGTGGAACAGTATTTCAATGAAGTACATACATGCCTGCACGTATATCTCCAGATACAGCTATTTAATCTTTCACCTTGTTTAATTTGAAATTATGCACCTTAGAAAAGGAGATGATTCTTTTCTTTAGCATGTAAATTTGAGTACTACCACAAGCAAGTTTTAGCAACTTAGTTATATTTCAAGAAGAGTTTGCCACAATATTTTTCTAGAATATCTGCAAGCACTGCAGAAGATAAGTACAGCACCTTACTTTCTAGTTAAAAAAAACACCAAACTTCTGAGTCATAAAATGACATCAATTCACTGATCCCAAATGTGTTCCTTCCATGACATACCACCACCACAGGAACATTGCAACTCAGATCCTTACACAAAATAGTCCATGAAAAATCTGAAAGAATCTATATAAGAAAAAATAATGCTAGGCAAAACCAGAAACCAGAGAGGACAACATCCAACTGAAGAGTGAATAGTGGTTTCCACAGGTAGAGAGATGAAACCATTTCCCAAGTGTAAATCTGAGAACAGCAGATGTATAGAACCAGACTTTATTTTAGGGGGGAAAAAAGTGTGAAAAAATTCTTTTATGTTCTTGGAAAATCCCTAGTATTCTGATTGTGGTCTTTAATTTAGCATAATATATTGCATTTTACTGTAATTTGGCCAAACTTTAGCAACATATGCTGTAATTTTCTGTTTCATGACATTTCATGGCATCCAATGGGTGAATAGGAAAGCATAGACTGCAGTTTAAACACATTCATACTGGTAACAAGGGGTGACAATCTAATTTAACATGTTTTGTGTAAGCACTCAGATTTAAGTCTTCAATTACCCTGTCACTTGGTATTTTTGCACAGACTGTGCCTCTGTAAGTCCACAAAATATTTGTCAGGATACCAAAACTGGACTATGAAATAAACTAGGATCTTTGTCTCAACTGCTGCAGAAGTTGGATTTTGTGCAGTGAATGATCTAGGAATGGCAGGTGGAAAAAGGATCTTTGCCCAGATAATGCAGATAATCAACAGTCTAGCGCTTTCTGTTAAGGTCTGTCTCTGTGATGACAGGTGAGTCGTGTAAATGAGTATTTTCTCAGATGCACACTACCTGTATGTTTTCCATGTTCTGAATACCACTGAGAACTGAGAATCAAATTAGTAGGCAAGCTGAATGCTTAGTAGCAACAACTGCCATTTAGCAGGGAATACTTTGGGAAGGGAAAGTGGCAAAAGAATAATCTAAAAATCAGAACATAGAAATTTGAGCCTACTTAATGGCTTTGGTGCTAATATTTTTGAGTCTTCATTATTCATTAATTCTATCACCATATTCATTGTGAAAAACATTAGTAAATGGCTGTGAAACTGTCATGTGAAATTCCATAGTGTCTTCATGGGAGAGAATTCCATGAGATACTTACCAGCTTTATAATTAATATCTGAACAGTATGAAATAAAATAGGACAAGAGCCATACATGGAGTGAGAATAATGCAAAGTGGCTTGGAATAACTACTTTGAGGTATATTCCTGCAGGAATAATGTGGGAGCTTTAATAAAAGTAAAATCTGAAATGAAACTTCCTTGAAATACATTTTGGATACCATTTCATGTTTCAAACTATAAGAATCTTCAGTGACAACTGCTGTGAGTCTAGTTTTACATTCTAAGATAAGAGTTTTGATCCATTTTTGTGGAGTTATGCTTCCTCCCATCATCCTATTGACAACGGCCAAGTTGTACGATCAAGCATTTTCCGTGTTTAGGGTGAATAACTGAGGAGCAGAGAAGAATGCCAAAAAATCTTGTGTTCTGTTTCACTGCTGTTTATCCCAAACCTATGGAACAAAGAAAAGACAACACTGCATGTATTCCACTTACCACTGAGAAATATTACAGATGAAATTTTGTAGAAAGTCTGCAGCCTTAGTGAGCTTTTCTGGTTTTGTCATTGTCATTCCAACTTCACTAACTTCACAATAAGCCTTGAAAGCAACAGTTTTACAATGCAATACTTTGCACAAGCTTTGGTTCTATTTCCTGTGTAAAACACAGGCCAAGCTGTTAAACAGTTTTATGACAGACACCAATGAGTCAACATTTTAAATGCTGCATGAGTATTGTTACTGGCATATGCAAGTACAAGAAGCACTATGTGTAGTGTTTGTGTCTGGATATCCTTCAAGATTACATAAAAGATGAAAGAATATTCTGTCTAATGTCCCAGATAAAATGTAGCTATTGAGAGTGTTGTGGTAATACAGGGTTTAATCATAATTTTGAATGTATGAGCACTGAGAATTTCCACTACAAAGACTCTACTAATTTCATGATGTAACGCAGCCCCTGGGTGCAAGCTGTGATGTTGCTGAAATATCCTGGTTAATCTTGGATAATTTTAACAGTATAGGGAACTTAGTATAAATCAAAATAAACTGACACCATCATCACCAGATTCCATCTGCAGTTTTGGTAGAATCCCAAATCTAGACTAAGAATTCTAACTGTGCTTTAAGGTGAAAGCACAAAACAATGTGTATGTGAACTAGCTGGCTTACCTCAAATTCTCGTCAGTGGAGATACACGTTTCAACCCCAGTTGCCTCATCTGTATTTCATATTATTTCCAATGCCCTGCACTACCTTGCCAGCCCTCAGTTGCTGCCCTGGAGGGCGTGGATCCCTTGTAAACAATGTGCTGTATTTGAACACTCCATGCTTCCTACACCTGCACACACATATATATAAAATATGTATAAACCAATATGACTGCAAGCAGGAGACAAATATTTACCCTACTTGTCCAAAAAGTACATATATAGAGAGATTTATTTGCAGTTGCCAGATACATGGGATACATCAGAAAGATGGTCTTGTCTTTCATCTCTGCTGAGCAATCTCCCCTTGATTTTTTGTTGTTTCTTCTTTGAAACTGAACCCTTTATTGCAAGCTATTTGTCATGAAGCAGTTCTTCACTGGTCAGACCCCTGCAAAGGGTAAATCTTCAGTAATTTTTGCTTTACTGGCTACCTTTATGATTTATATGATCAAGTAAAGCTCATAGCATTTGGTTTTAAGCAATCCTTCAACCCCAAACATTTCCTAGGCTGTGTTCATAAAGAAGTCAGTAAATTCATCATGAATATTGAGACTGTGAGTTATATAGTTCATACCAAACCCACAGCAATAAAATCTTTATACTGCAGAACTGCATATTCTGTTGAAAAATTCCACATTTTACAAAGTAAAGCTATTATAGAAATGCTTCAGAGAGTTTTGCTCTGAATACAGTTATCTGTAAAACTAGTCTGCTTCACACAAAATTTATCCACAGACACAGGCCTCCAAGGAAGTAAAAAACATAAATTAGCTTTTCTGTACACCATGATGTTCAAATCTCTTGAGCTGATATTTATGAATGTTGTGGGCATCGACCAAACTTCTCTGCATCCTGTTCAAGGACAGCATTGCATCCTATTCAAGGACAGCCTTGATGAGGCTGAGGTAGTGTTCATCTTCTTCTCCCTGCTTTGTGTCCTCCCCAATAGTCTTGTGTCGGGCCAATTGTCTGACAGGGACTTATGTGACAGGGGTAGGAATACAAAAAAAGACTGGAGCTGAAAAGGCAGGCATACTTAAGCACTGCACAACACCACTTTTTTTT
>VZRR01010718.1:1882-23417 GCA_013398015.1 Oreocharis arfaki | reverse complement strand
TTTTTTTTTTTTTTTTTTTTTTTTTTTTCAGAAACTTGGAAAGCAGTTATGGTAGTGCACCACAGGCCCAAATCATACAGTTGACCATGGCAAGTAGGAAACCAAGAGATGAGGTTTACAGAGAGGTCTGACACCTCCTTTATCTCGTCTCCTTGGAAATGAGGTAAAAAGTCAGCTAGAGTAAATGTACGTACAGGGAATTTCGAAATGCACAATCTTTACTTCTAATGTTAATGGTGGTGTTGCTTTTATTTCTGCATTGTATGTAAGAAAGGCATAGCTATTTTATCATATGTATGTTGCTGGTTTGTTTTTTTTTTCCGGAAAGTTGTATGAAGTTCTGGCAAGTATGATGCAAGTAAATTACAGATTAAAAACCACTCACATAAAATTTAATCAAAATATTTGGTAATATTGTGCTCCTTTTAAAACTCAACAGGAAAATTAAATTCACTCAAATCACCTTCTTTCTATAGTAGAGAAAAAATGCTAGGAGAGATTAAGTTGGAGTCACAATTTACTGAAGAAATAATACATAAACACAACAATATTAACAACAGATTGAACAACAGAGAGGATGATTTACCCATAAAAAAGGCTATTCACTACAGCCGAGCCACAGGTTCCCCTGGGAACAAAGACAAGATGGCAGGGGGGTCCCTCACTGAACCATGCCGCTCCAGAGAACAGTGGAAGGAAAAAATGAATAAAGAAACAATGTTGCAAATGAGTTTCCACGGCTTAACACCTTCCCGCAGTCAGGAAACCGTGGAAAACAGGGGCAAAGCAAAACCCAGAATGCTATTTTGTCTGAAAGGAGTTTTGCTGCCAAGCTGCTCGCTCCGCGTCTGTTGCGACCTGGTGTTTGGTGGCAGGGAGGCCGCAACCTTCCGAAAGCGTCCCCAGCCGGGAGCAGCACAGCAAGGCCACTGCACACACACACACACACTCACTCACACACACACTCACACACACACACTCACTCACACTCACTCACACACACACTCACACACACACACTCACTCACACTCACTCACACACACACTCAAACACACCAGACAGCTTCTTCAGTAAGCCGACAGCAAAGAGTCAGGAAGGGTCTCCAGGAGAGGTTTATTCCAGCCACGCACATGGAGCAGATCAAGACACAAAAACAAAAGACGACGAAGAGAAGACAAATAAGATAACAAAAGGATCCAGGTTTTTATATGGGGTGGGTGCGGGTGGGGAGAGAGCATCAGGGGCCAATAGTCTGAGGGCACGGGGCGGTACACAGGCGGGACTAGGGTGCGAGGCTCAATGGGGAAACTCTGGGCGTGTGGTGAGGGAGCAAGGGCCAATGGAGGGAACAGGGAAATAGGAGAACCTTCTAGATTTGGTAGAAAGCGGGTGGGGAGGCCAATGGGCCAAACAGGGTAGCAGACCTGGGGTATAGCAACATAATGTAACAAAGCATCCTGGGAGTGGCCTTTTGGTCTCCTTAGCCCAGGGAGTGTGGCCAGGGCACATCCTTCCAGGGGGCTGCTATGGCTTCTCTGCCCACAGATTCACCAGTCTCCACACACGTCAGCCAGCGAGGCCTGTCCTCATTGGCAGCGATCTCAAGTGGCTGGGGACTGCGAAACAGCTCCCCAGCAGGGGAGGGCTGGGGATTTGTGGGGTGACTTCCGCTCCTGAGTGGGCCTGGCAAAAGAAAAAGGATCCCTCTGTGGCTGCTAAAGGGGACAAAACCACTCCCTTCCATGACTGGGCAAGAAAAATGTTCTGCTTCTGAGGCCTCAGTATTCCATGCTGAAAACTGCTCCTTGCTCTCCACGGTGATGTGTGTGGTATAGAATAAACAGCACCAAGACCCCACCACTATCTCTGCAGATGGGACAGTTATAAAGCAAAATGAGATGCTCAGGTTCTCCAGAAATTCTGATGTTTGTCTTCAGGAGCAGATGCTATGGGTGCTGAAGCCTTGCGTCCAGGGAAGTAGCCAGACTTCACTTGCTGATGGGAAGTAGAGAATAAAATATATGTTTTTCTTTCTTTCCATGCACAGAACCCTTGATTTTGCTTTATTACACTGCCTTTATCCTAAACCATGAGGTTTTTTCCATCTTATTTTCTCCCTCACTGTGTCTTGCTGAGAAAGGGAAGTAATAAAATGGCTTGGTGAGCACCTGGCATCGAGCCTGTGTCGACTTACCACACAAGAATCCCTGCATCTCAGAAGCATCTCTGTATCATTCCAGATGCATGCTGTCTGGAATTAAGACCTTGAGCATTTTCTATATTTATATGATTGTTGTTCAAGTTAAATTTCAAGGCAAAAATAAATCCACATTAAGTTTTTTAACCAGATTGAACCTGAAAGTTGGAGAGGTGAAGTATGGTTTTCCCTCTCAGCTCTCATGTTTATATATAAACCTAAAGCAAGCATGACAAAAATCACAAGTAAAGTCTTCTTTTGCTGATGACCTTTTACACCAAATAATTGGCTTAGACAGGTATATAAAACAAGACAGAACTGGAATTTCTTATGCAGGATTGTCCACCTACAACATCTTTCAAAGACTGTTTAGGATTGACCTCATATAACAGGTGACCTTAAATGAACTCTTATTGCAATCCACTGTAAGTTTAGAAAGCAGTGCTGAAGTGACTTGATTATAAAGAACAGTTTAAAATAATTCATGAAAGCCATATTTCTGAAAGAATTTTTTGTCTGTCAAAACAAATCCCTCAGGGAACTTTGATGCAGGTGCTAATGTTTATAGCACTATACCTACCATATAGCACCTACCCTTCTGTGATATGTGCTAGGTGAAAAATCAAGGTCCTACTACAACATAAAAAAATGTGGTATGAGAAATACCTGTAACTATGCAAACCCACGTGACATGTAGAGGCTCAAAAGAAAGATGAGGCACGACTCAAAATAACGCCAGACAGAAATAACAGTGGTTAGAACTGATCTATAACATTTCTTCACCATTTATTAGAGGCCTGTCCTTCAGCTGTCAGACTGGCCCTGAAAGTCCTCAACATCTGACATGTATTTGGGAGCCAGAGGCTAAAAACAAAACAACAAGCAAGCAAACAAAAAACCAACAAAAATAATAAATAGAATTATTTCCACCTGTCATTAAACAGTGACTCTATTTAAGTTTTCAAATCAATCTGAAAATGGGAAATAGTGGAGGTACCATTACTACAGAATATTTTATCAAAATGTTTGCTCACTTGTCCAGTCCTTCATATCTCCAGAGCAAATCATAAAGTCCCCATTAGTTACACCAGAAAAAATTATTCTGACTCTTAAACTTTTTAGTGAAATTCTGTAGCCTGTATGGTGCAGGTGCTCATTTTAGGCAATCAAGTGCCCTCTTTATCTTCAGATTTTCTGGAATTTATCTATAGTGAATAGTGTATCTGTGGTCAAGGTATATGTGATTACTAAAATGAACTACACTAAGAGATGTGACCTGTGGCTACCTTAGATCAGAGGATTTTAGCTACTCAGTGCTTTCTGAGGAGACATCTTCATTCTGTTCAAATTCACACCACTCACAAGGATAAGATGGAGAAACTTGAGAAGTCTTAATCCTGGAAGCCATTACAATAGCTATCTTTACAAGATACACAATGAGGTTCTGAATAGCAGTCTTCTAATAAGGTAAACCAACAATTAAATGTATTATTTTACCCTATTCATGTGGAAGTCTGGCTCAGTTTATATTAGTGTCTTACATTTTTACTCAATTTCCTTTTCCCTTTAATGAACAAGTTTTACTTCCAATTTAGCGTAATATGTTTTCTCTCACTTTTTCTCTTTTTCCTTTAAGGAGTGGGTTTAAAGAATTTGTTTAAATTGCAATTTAGCTCTCTCTTTGTCATGTAAACTGCTGTAATCTATCCCTATGACTGTTTGTTGATCTTGCAATAACAATTATGCCTTTATTCAATACTCTGTCTCTTCCAAGAATCATTTAAGAAAGATTACAAAAATCTACCCAGGCTGGTCCTTAGGCTCATGGCAGGAAGAGCCAAAACACATGGGTTTCCCTATATCTTTGAGTAAGAGGGAGTTTCCCTCTGAGACTGGAACTGTTTTCGGTTTTTATCCTGCCTATTGAGCTCTATTTCTCCCTTAGCACCAGAGAACTTATTAACTTATCTGGAGGAAGCAAGTGTAAGAGTCATGATCAAGTCTCCTGCTATTTCATTCCAGAGTAATTTCTTCTTTCAGCATTTTGAGAATGGGTTGGAGAAAAAGCACAAGCTTCCAACAAATAAATGTTGGGCCAAACTTTTCTGAGCTACTGTTAGTCCTTGGAGTTTTCTGTAGTAAATCATGCATATCATATGGTAAGGTCTACCATAGTCATCAAAGATCAAAATAACTTTGAATGTGATACTTTATGCTTCAGGACAGAGTTTTGTGAGCAATCCTATATTGCAACATGTTAGCAATATCTTAGAAAGAGAGGGACATGTCCACTATCAATATTTACCTAAATTAATTTACTTTCTTACTCCTAAAAAAGTACTTGGAAAAAACAGACATATTGCAACAACAATTCAATAAGAATAAATGCTGAACATGAGTTATTTCCACTATTCATTACCCCAATTTCATTATTTACTTCTTAGTGGGAGGATTCATGGTCTAAATTCAAAAGGAAGACATGCAGAGTCCAGCAAATAAAATGAGTCACAAGCTAGTATACTGAAAAATTATTATGGATTTCCTTCTCAGTAATAAATTCACTTTGACTGTTATTTATTCATGACAAGACTCAGCAGTCAACTTTGGTCATCTCTGTTTATATTTTTCTTGTGAGATGTTTCTTCCATTTGATTATCTGCTCATTCAACCAACATACCTAAACATGCCTGGGAGATATTCTCTGTTCAAAACCTTGCATCTTGACAAAGTAGGATATTTCAACCTTTTTCTCTGAAAATATAATATAAGAAATCATCTAGAAATGAAAGATTATTAACATTAAGCTCAATCTATCTACATTGCAGAAATTCTGTACAGCTTTGTATTTTTTCTCACAGGCATGATTAGTTATGTTTTTTTTTTCTTTTATGTATCCATCTCTTTTAACCAGTCCCTTTTATTGTAACCCAAGATGATATATCCAATAAAAAAGACAGGGTTCTGTGCTATTATCAGATGTATAACTAAAAGATAAAGGACATTAACTGAAGGATTCACTTTGGCCTCTTGCCCTGCTAGCCTGGCATCCATTCATGAAAGCAATCTTAAACGGGAAAATCAGGAAGAGTGGAATGGAAGGAGTTGAGGATACATCCTTTTTTGAGAGTTTGGTAGAATGATATCACACGAAAGTCCTAGAATGTGGACAGGCAGGCTAAATATGTGAGTACATAAGCTGAAGTTTAGGAAGTATTCTTCAGGAACAGTTTCCTCTATACCTGTTCTACACCACACAAGAAAAGTGCACAACTTCCAGTTAAGGAACTACTTTGGCATGCAAAGAAACACTGCAGAGGAGCAGATCTAGAGGTTAATTTACAGTCATTACAGAAATTAGTCCTAATCTTCTCTGCTCAGGTTGAGTATTACATTTTTCTCTGCATCTCTGTGCGCAGTTCGAAAACAATAATTTTTTTCCGTTTCTACTTCTAAGCTTCAGAGTTACATAACGATTATGATCTCTGGCTTGGAAGCTGGTACCATACAGCTTCTCCTACCTGCTGCTCTGGTAACCAGTGCCCAGCCCAATGGAAAATAAAACAGGAAGACTTCCCCCTCACTGGGATGTAATGTTCCCTGGAATTTCACTGTTGTGTTTTCCATTTGAACCTTCAGTGCCTGATGGCTCTGAGTCAAGTGGCCATAAAAAATTGAAATCCTATTCACATTTCTTTCCCCATTGTTTTTGCAAGGATTCCATCTGTACAAACTTTCAGAGGTAAAAAATTCATTATGATGGCTTTAAAGAGCAGACAACATGGAGCTGAAAAGAGTACTAAAATATACAAAGTGGCACAGCTTTTTTCTGTACTTCATTTTCTATTATCCAGATAATTTATAATTTTTGGTAGATTTGAAGGAAAAAAAAAAAGATAGATAAAAAAATTGCCAAAACTTATAGTGTAGAAGCAACATAGACAAAAATAGATGTCTATGAGAAGAAATAACATTTTTAGACAGCTGAGAATAACATCACGCACTTCATTGTTTGGCCAGGCAGAAATAAAAAAAAAAATCTTCTTCCCTCCTAGCTGTACAAATATAAGACTAATAACAACATCTTCAGGTAGGAACTTGATATCTTACTATGCAAATTTATGGAATACCAAGTTACCAAAATATCATGGATGATTAACAGGACACATTTTTGTATGAGAATTGTTTTGATGCCATTGAAACTGTTCGACTGAAAAACTCAGTGCATACATATGCGTATACATGTATATACACACACATACATAATTCTTGATCTAATGTTCTATGTCCATGAGTAAGAACACAATAAAAGACAGAGCTGTTTCAGATCTTAAACAATCATTTATGCAAGTACCAGAAAAAACCACAATGTTAAATTAGCCAAGTATGAGTAATATTTTTAACTATTAAAACTAAAATATTGCTGATTTTTAAATATAATAATAATAATAATAATACATGAATTCTACTATTTTTACCATTGAAGCAGGTTTTCTGCCTAATGAGACTGTAATGAGACTGTAAGCTGATGATTTTAATTATCTCTCTGTTGCTGCTTAAGAATTTTCATATATCATGGATTGACATGAGAAACATTAATAATTCACAAATCAACTGTAAATAACTTAAAAAATTTGAAGTAAATCAGACAAAAAAGTTAATTTATTTTTGTTTTTCCTGTCAGAGTTTCTGTAATATCTCTAAGTGTTTGATATAGGAAGAGTGTACATAGAACTATTCTAGTAGTATTCTAGAGATGTATTACTGTAAGTATGTTTCAGATGTGCATTCTGCCTGAGACAGAGGAGAGTAATTTCTTGGTATGGATTTTATTTCTCTCTTTTTTCAACCATTATGTATTCTACATACAGCAGCACCGCTTGCTGTCCAGAACATTAAATAGCTTTAGAAAAGGTGGATATTCTTCCACGTGTTTTTCATCCTGTTAGTTTATATTCAAGTGCTGTGAGAAATCTCATCCTAAGGAAAACTGAAACAAACCTCTTCAATATCTTTTGAAAAATACATTTTTATAGAACTCTACTCGCAATGTGAAGAGATTAAAAAGGAAAAACAGGCTTTATTTTTCAGTTAAGTGTATATTTTCAAACAGGTTTTAGTAAACATATGTGTAATTTAAAAAAAAAATTGGTGGTTAAAAGGTCATATTGCAGAGTAATAACATGGAGCAAAAGGTTGAAGCTCCTTAGCTTAAATAGTGGTTTATCTCCACAAAAGCAACTCTAACTGTAACACTTTTTTTTCTTTTTTTTTTTTTTACAAAAAAAGGACCCATTTATCCAGAAACTTTGAAGTCCTACATTTGCCAATTTACCAGTTTTTCCAACACTGAGTCAAAGACTTTATAACTGTTTAAAGCTCAGCTGTAAAGTGTACCTTCGAAAAAGTTGTTCATTTCTACATTTCTACAGGTAGAAAATTTAACATATTCCACTCTGCATTTCAGTCCGGCAACTAAATACAATTTTTTTTCTTTTTATTTTATGTTTGGTATGAAAATAAAAACCTGGAAATTCAGGGGAATAAAACCATTTTTTTGGGGGAGGTTTTTAAGTGTGTTTTAGTTTTATGGGAGGAAAACCAGGTCTGATAAAACGGAAAGAAATCCTTGAGTAATTTCTAACTATGGCTGTATTTGCATTACGGCAGAACATAGGGTTAGATTTGTAGGTAAACAGCTGCTTAAGGGTTGTCTGCTGTACAAGTGTTTGGGGGACTTTTACACCGAGCAAGCTCTAGGCTGGATGTATGCTCATTAACAGCTGGCACAATTACTGCACTCCCAGCACAAATCTACATCCCTACATCCATCCACACACAGCCTGAGATGCCCCCATGGTGTAATCCAAAGCCCAGTGGTGGGGCAGAATCAAGAGATTTTCTTTAAAACTGCCCCCCATAAAACAAATTAAACATTAATGCGGACTCAATGTCTGAATTTTTCCTGGCCTAGTTGTTCAATACCATTATTTTCACATATTGTCCAAAAAAGGGCAACAAAGCTGGTGAAGGGTCTTGAGTACAAATCTTATGAGAAGCAGCCGAAGGAGCTGGGGTCCAAAAGGGTTGCCAAGTATTGGAACAGTTTTCCAAGGGAAGTGACTCATCATTCCTGGAAGTATTCAAAGGATGTGGCACTTAGTGACATGGTTTATTTGAGGACTTGGCAGTGCTGGGTAATGGTTAGGAGTGAAGATCTTAGAGGCATTTTCCAATTCAAATGATTCTAGGATTTTATGAATTTTAAAGACAGCCAAACTAAATGCTATGCATCGCAGTCATCAATGTTAGGTTGTTTGGTTTTTCGTCAAATGTATTACCTTTCCCTCTTTTAAAACTTTTATAGCATTACCTTATGAAATGGCAATACTAACCACACAAATCTAAACTGATGTATCACAGCTGTATTTACTATTCTACTGCTGCTATTTACACAATTACTAGTACAAACAGTACATATTTGCTACTACTTTGCTCCAAGACACTGTTTTAAGTTCAGTCAGCTGTGCTTTTTCCATCATTCCACTGTATGGTTTGTGTGTCTTCCTTCCAGTGCATTTTGTTCAGCAGTGATTTATATTTATTACAATGTCATTGATGAAAATGCTGAACAGAACTTTGTCCAGTACAGATCTCTGTGGAACATGACAGAAAACAAACCAGAGTAATAACTCCCATTAGGCAATTGATGATCTACTTGTGTGATTCCTTTCATTAGAACATTATATGGTATTAAGTCAAATGCTTTGTATAATTTCAACTCTATTCACCAAATCTATAATCCTGTGAAAGCTGACAGTGAAATCAGTTTTGCTTTACAAGATTTATATTCAAGTAAATCATGTTGACTACCAATAATTATATTCTCACTATTCAATTCATTATGGTTTAAATTTTGTATATCTTTTTCTCCACTATTGTCCAGAATTTATTCCAAGACCTTTCCACAAAATTACCAGCACTCTTGTATGAAACTGGTCCTAAATTGCTGGCATGAATTTGTAAATAAGTTGTGGTTTTACACTCAAAGTCTGCTAAATAGATTTGGTGAAAGAACAGCAAAAGGTCAATTTTTACAAAAGAAAGTTAGCAGAGGAATGAGCTGTTGACTGCTCTTTCCAGAGTTTTCTTCTCTTGTTAACCACTAGCTGCTCTGTAGCACAGACTGCAAAAAGGTTTCAGGACTACTGTAATGCAAAGACCAATTAGATATTCTGATCATATAGGGCATTTCAAGAAACAGGCATTTTCAAATGTCTACAAATGGCTGCTGTTGTAAATGCCATTTTCCTCGGGGATTTAGCTGGGGAAGATATGGGTAGCAACCAATATTTCTTAGAAAACCTTCCATTTATTAGGCTGCTATTAGTAATAAAATCCAGGTGTTATTATAAATCATAATCACTGATATAAGAATCTAATTGAATCAGCTGAAAAAAAATACATAATCCCTCTTGACATACAATTTAAATACGTTGCCAAAACCAGCTGTAACACGGCCAAGTCTTTGTTGTAAATCTATATAGACTTCCACAGGCACAAGCCACTCTAATGCAATGCTGTTCTAAGCAATGCCATCAGAAGCAATAAAACTAAGCAAAACAGAGGGTTTTTCCATCAAGATCAAAAGGCCTGCTTTTTGAATAGACCACACGACGAACAACTCATCAGCAGAAAGTCATGCACCCTAAACAGCAGAAAGATGAAAGCAAGGTTATAGTACACAATGTTACCCTCCTAGGGAAACAAACTATAGCCAGATATATGTGCAGATTCCAAACTTACATTGAAAAACAAAAAGCAAAAAAAAAACCCTTTGAGCAACAACCTTGCCTAAGGTTCAGGGAGGCTGTAGTAAGTAACATACTGAAGCGAAGGACTGCCTAATAACACCTGTTGACTTTTGCGTAGTATTTAAAATTCTGTGGGGAAAAAAAAAAAAAACATTGTTGTCAGTCAAGAAGAATCCAAGACAACTCTCTTTAATACACGTAAGTGTTCCTGGACAGACAATGTGGACGTGCATATCTTGATGGTCTTGACTATGCAGGTGTAAAAATATGTATGTGAGTGAACAAAGTCTGGGGGAGAATGAGTGTGATTCGCTGAAATTAACACCCCTAAAAATTCTGTAAATAAATATCAGCTTCCCAAGTTCTAAAATATCAGACTGAATTTTGGTACTTTAATTTCTTGTATTATTCATGTTATTTTGAAGATGATATGAAAAGTTGATTATTTGGATTTATTATTTTTATTCATGCAATTGTAATATTTATTATTTTTCTTAATTTGAAATACAAATATGAAAAGCTTTGTATTCAAAACCAGTATGGGGTAACCTGAAATTAAAATGATTTTATTATCTTGCCTGCCATGCATTGGCCATGCGGATGCTAAGGAGAGTAGACAAGTAAATAAGATGGTTGTTACCCACAGACATACTTTAAAAGAATGAGAGGATCAGGAGCAAGTACCCAATTTCTCCTCTGCAGCTGAAGAGCTGAGAGCACTTGAATAGTGGCTTCCAAGTGAGCAAGTATATTAATCATCTTGTTGTGTGTCAGCCTTTTTATTTTGTTATGTCCTGCTGTGTTTCTATATAACATACGCTCATTAATAAATATTATTTGTGTTCCTGCCTACATTTTTCATTATTATTTTGATTCTGTAAAGAACACTTGTTTTAAAAGTCAGCACACACTCTTTTCATACAGGTTACCAACTTTTGCCTTACTTGTAGAATACCTTTCTCAAGTTCTTAATTATCTTGCTCATGTACTAGGCACACACTGAAGTGTCTTTATTAATGCCCAGTAGTAAGTACATGTACCAATCATGTAAGTACATGTACCTCTCAGGCACTATGTAGAACATTTTATTGTTCGAATATTCTCATGGTACATTATGCTTCACTAGGGTGATGTGAGAACACACATGTCTTGGTGTGATGCAACCAGGTTGAACTTTGGTTCAGTTATTGCAACACTCATAATTCAATTGCAAACAGTTGACTTTATGCAACTTCTCAGCCCTTTTCCAGAGTGTATCTGACATTAGCTCTCTTACACAATAAGACATGATTTGAGGAGTTCAGACTTCTTGCTTTCCCTGAGTTAAAAACTAATGCACAATTTTGAGACTGAAATTTTACCCTCACTGTACCAAATGGATTCATGGAAGGAAAGGAAGGAAAAAGTAGTGTGCTTTAGCAAGGCACAAATGCTCCCATTAACAGAACCGAGCCCGGAGGGAGGAGGCAAAGAAGCACTGCCCCACCTGGTTTCACAGCTCATGAAGATGGTAATAGAATATACTGCAACCCAGGACACAATTATAGCACTTAGATGTTATTGTTGCAATCAAATGGAGATTAAATGTGATATGGATAGTATTAAACATCTGGCTGTCATTTCTTATCTCTCTGCATTGTGAAATAAATTCGTGAATGCTTTAGGATATTTCTGCTAGATAGTTACGTTATTCAAACTGCATAGATGAGAAAATTGTATCAGTAAGGCCAAAAGAATGGACCATGGTCACAGAACAAACCCACAACAGAATGACAAAGAGCTGTTTCTGACAGAAGATCTTCTGACCTCTAGTCAGAAGATAAAACTCTTGCACGTCAAATGACCTCCCAGCTGAATGAAATATTTCACAGAAGCTCATTTTATTTGTATATTTCAATATTACATGTGGTGAGTTGTCTTTAGCTCTTCCTTTTCATCTTGTAAGCCTTTACCTGTGTCAGATCACTGTTCTTCTTAAACATGAGAATAAAGACATTAGTAACTGAAACTTACAAACCTAGGCTTTGCACATGTTGTAGATGAGAAAATGAATTACTGCTCAGTGAACAGCTTTGAGCTACATTGAAATACATGCAAATTGCCAAGTTACTGCCAGATGGACCAAATCCCAAGACTGTAATGTTATGGTTATAATGTGTGTCTGTGTGTGTACTTAGAAGCCTTCACAGGCTTGTCAGTTACAACACAGGTATCAGAAGTGCTTATGTGGTCTAACACAACCAAGCTCAGTGCTCGTATTCTTCCATATGGGCATAGATGAAAGCTGACACTAGATGTGAAAAATGAGTTTAAAAATGAGCTACCAAAATATTTTCATTTCTTCTTTAGACTGGGGACATTTCTGAATACATACATAAATTTTCAGGCTCCTAGTTTTTTGTACTTTTGCTTAGGTAGATCAGCACTCTATGAGTAAAATTTTTTAATTTCTGTATTATTTATTTACTAACATGCTGCTTTTCAAATTTTAATTTAAATGCTAAAGGTTGAGATAGCTGGAATGTATTAAGAATCTGGAGAAAAAGTTAAAAGATATTATCAAGGCTATACAGCAACCTCACAAAGCAGCCTTTTATCTATATTAAAAAAGAAAACCATGCAAGGTTAACCCTGAAAACTTAATTTAGTGTCCACATGCAGAAAATTAACATTTAAGACTGATTAGCTTGGAATTGTAAGCTAATTTTCCTAGATACTGCTGAACTTTGTGCCTCTCCAGCTTTAGCCTCTCTAATTCACATATTGCCTTCTATTGCCTCCCACACATCCCGACACGTTCTCTTTGAAAGGCTATAAAAATTTCAGCCTCTCAACATCACAAGGATGACAACACCACTTCAGAAAAATCTTCCAGACAGTGCAAGTGTCCAGTACTCCATCCATTCATGCCAAAATTAGATGACAATTATGTAAATACCGGTTTTGTCTATTTCTTGCACAACATAAATAAAGCATTGAGATGTGTGTATTTACTTTCAAGAATCTTCTGCTTCTGGGCTGAAGGATGATTTTCAATCAAGGCTGAAGAATTTAGGTGTTTTTATTTTTAAATATTTTTGGGAACCACCGTATTTTAAAATGTTATCATTCAATCCTCTATCCTACTATAACAAATTTTAATCATTAAATAAGAAGAGTGAGACTTGTTATTATTCAGTGTCTTAGTATTATCTCTCAGTTATCTGATCACCCTGAAAAATTGTTTAATTTAGTGCACTTTACCCTGTCATTAGGATTAGCTCTTCACTGACTTGCCCAACAAAAGTGCAAAGATAAAGTCAGAGGAAATAGGTGGTTTAAATTTTATTTACAAAAATGTTTTATATGGTCATTAAAAAACTATATTTATAGATTGTGGCCTTTTGTCTGTGTGTTTAAATCCTTCTTTCCTGATGAATGAGGTTTTAATCTATCACACAGAACCGCAAAAAGAATGCCTCATACCCAGTCAGGGGTTCAGTAGCACTTTGTATGTATTTATTTTGCTGATGTAAGAGCTATAGATGAAGAGGGGTGGCAGCAGCCACAGCCCCTGAACTCAGCTGTATCTTAATGTTCACAGGCCAATTAGAGCTGTGGCAACTGATCATATTAGCTGAATGGTATTTTTCTTCTGCTTGACAATATACAAATCCATTTATGCAGAATGTTTATCTAGAATTTTTATGTAGCCTTATGCATACAAATTTATTTCAGCTAGCTGAGCCATGTCTATAGAGTCTTGAATAAAATAGATGAATAGAAATGTAATCAGTTCATCTTGAAATGACCTCTCATGCGTAGTCATAAAATCATTAAAAAGCTCCCAGGTGAAAATCTGAAATTCAGAAATGATTTCTTTACCTGAAATTGACAGATATTAACATTGACGGAGTTCTTTCCAAATGCCCATGCACAATTCAAAATTTAGCTTTTTCATTAATGAATTATTCTGAATGATGCTTTTGCTTCAAAATAATGCAGTTATATTTTAGGTGCTTGAGATTTTTACTTCCAGTTGCAATAGTCTGCTCAATGAAAAATCGAACAGTTTACCATGGGGGAGCAAAATATCCTGCAGTAATCTCTCAGAAAGAGGCACTTAAACCCTTTTTAAAGGGCATAGAAGTCAATAGACTCTTTAAAAAGTCAGTGAACTTTGGATAAGAGCATACAAATAAAATTTGATCAGCCTAGTCACTACAACTCTTCCAATTGATTCTCCTTGATGTTCTACCATCTGAACTGTGACTACATTTAAATTTTCCATTGTGCTTGTAGCAAAGAAAATAGGTTATAACAGAAATGGTGTTGGGGCCATAGTGTTTAATGAGAGTCTGAAAGATTCCTCTCTATTCTGAATGGTATTAGTTATCTACATCCTGAATCAGACTTACGGTATTGTGCAGGGTCTCAGGTGTAGAAAATTTCCAGATTTGTACAAAATTGTCCAAGTTTTTTCTGATAAAATTTCTTTTACACAAATATGGAGTCCTTTAATTTCTCAAATTATGCTACAGAGAAATCATATTTTGCAGAAAACTACTGTCCTCATATTCCTTGTCTTTAGAAAAAGAGCTTGACTTTCGGCAGAGAAGTCGATTTTTGATACTGAAAATCTACACAAATCTAGCAAATTTACAAAGCCTTGAAAATCAAAATTTCCTTTGCTTAATGTATGTTTGCTTAAACTCATTCATACATTTGAAAAAAGGCATTCAAACTTGTGGGTTTCACTGTTTTTATAAGCTCAACGTTTTGTGATCCTAAAGATCTGGAATCCAATGGCAGACAAACAAACCAAAACTAATGTTCCTACCATGTTTTGGGAGCAGCCATCATTCTTTCATCAGCATATGAGGAAGAAGAGGGTATTGTCTTGAATAACAAGATGACAAGATGCAGGTCAGAAAGCAAATAACCAAATACAAAAGTGGACAGAGTACTCAGCATGAAAACATAGACTATGATTCTTAAATGCTGAGAACAGTTGGACAAAGAACATAAAGCTGAATGGAGGCGAGTTGACAATAAGTTTCTTGAGTGAAGAAGATAGATACCGGGAAGAAATTCAGAAAGACTGAAAATACTGAGAATTAGGGAAGATAAAAGCAAAAGTGAATTGAAAGAGAATAGAGTTAGAGATGATGATGATGCATAAAAAGAAAAGATGACAGCACAACTGGCAATAACTGTGCAGAGGATTTAAAAAAGAAAAAGGACTTGAAAATCCAAGGAAAGATAGAGAGATTAAAGGAATCTAAATATTAGACTAAGAATAGAAGGTAGTGAAAAAAAAAAAAAATATATTTGTAGGAAAGGTCAGGTGGATACCAGGAGGGAAATAATGGATTTGAATGGGAAGAGAACTTAGAAAATGGGAATGACATCAGAGATTAGTCAGTTATAGAGCACTAGTACAGGAGGGGCAAAGAGCCAACAACTGAGGTTAAAAAAAGTGCAAGAAAAGGAATGCAAAACTAATTCTATGATTATAATGAAGTCACAAGCTTTAAAAGAGGAGATACTGAAGTTGAATCCACATAGACTGGAGGGAACAGAAGAAATCATCTATGGGACTGAAAGGCATATGGAATTTTCCATCAACTGTATCACATGTCTAACATGTCTGGTTGAGTCCAGCACTGAATTTAAGTAATCAATAGAGATTCTCTAGTGTACTATATAGGTTAGGTATAAAACTATGGTATTTTTTCTGAAAGGAAAATATTTGTGTCAAGACGTGGTCCACTGAATAGTTTTGAGACTGAAGTGAATACATTGATAATGTGATTGACATCATTTGCTTACATATTGGTGTCTATGGCGTCTGAGGTGCCATTAGGTATACAAGAAATACACAGTGGTCCAACAGACAGGACATAGGGCCTATGGGAGGCTTGCTCTGACTCTGAAAGTGCAACTGAAGACCAGTCAAAGTCCTCTGGAATGTGTTAAATGGAACCTATCATAAGTCTTTATAATCTATCACAAGTGCCCTATCTCAGCTTGAATACCTAGCTTTACTAAGGCAAAAAGTGAGTGTTCAAATAATCATTCAATTAATGATTCGAATACAGAAGACACTACATATTGTTTTATCATTTTATAGAATAAAAACTGATTCTGTAAAACAATAAAAGATACTAGCTCCGGGCACTGCAAGAAAGAGGCCTTAAGCAAATGGCCAAGGGCAATTTTTTTTTTTTTTTTTCAATGGCAATCAGAAGAATTGAGAAAACACGTGGAACAACCAGGAAGAAAATGAAATATGCACAGCTACTGAGCAGTGAGTACTACCTTTTCCAGCCACCACATGGGGCAGATCCCATGTAAATGTGACTGGGCTAATAAGACAGACAGGAATTAAAGAGAGATGAGTGCTCACTGCACAGACAAGCTGTTTTCTGGCATCTCATATTTCTGAGTTTCCTTTTTTTGATTTTGTTAAAGATAATGGAGTTTGATTTCCTACTGGACTATCTTATGTTACACATATATATAAGGCTCACTTTGACCACTACAATAAGAGAAGTAGCAGAATAAGAGAAGGCCAAGATGGAATGGGGAACAGTATTGTGTGAAATTCACGTTATCTAGCTGGTTGCTTCTGAGACAAAGAAATAGACTGTGCGCCTGTGTTATCCAAGAACAATATATTGAACTTGGGTTAGTCTTAACACATCAAAAGAAGAAACCCATTTATTTGGTTTTATTGTGAATTGATAAAACATATTTCCAGGACTTAGGAACTATAGGAACAAACTAAACAACAAAATAAATGAAACAACAACAAAAACCACCAACAAGAACATAGAGGCTTCAAGAAGGAGCTCTCTGCCAATAAGAAGACAGGAACAAGGAGCAATGAGCACCTACTTCATCTAGGCAGATGCTGCAAGTCTGTCAGGAAGAAGGAAATGTGCATGGACTGCTAAAATACACAGGCTTAAGACAGGGAACTGCTGTAGTTATACTTCATCGAACGTGCTCAAGTAACAATGCAGGATTAACTAAATAAACAAATTAGACTGCAGTCAAAGGATTCTCTCTTTGCAAAAAAGTGTGCCTTTGTCTCTGAAATTAAATGTTTCAAAACTTAACGCAGTTTTTTTCCTTCTTCAAACAGCTTTAATCAGGAGCTGACTGACAACCACTTTTGTAATTGTGGGAAAGTTAAGGGAAGTATGTGAAGAACATGCCTATAGTTCTTCAGTGGTAAAAGTACTAAGCGCACACAGGCTTACAGCATTATTCTTCAGGCTCAGGAGTTCATAAAACCAAAAAAGACAAGTAAATATGAAGCAGGGTTCATTTAAATGAACACTTTCTCATCCTGTTTATCCAAGGCTTGTTGACTTTGATTGAATTTATATCCAGATGCAAAAGAGCCTGGGAAAAGAAGTGTGTTATCAATTTCCTACTGCTTGTTGGCATCACGATTAAATGCAACTCATTTTGTAGAAAGAAGGTTTCAAATGAGTGTAGCAGGTCAAGCTACTCTCAAGGAAGGACACGGTTCACTTGGTAAGTTGGTTACAAGCAAATACTATTTGATCTAATATAAGAAAAAAAGTCCTATATCTTTGGTCAAAGACTCAAATGTGCTTAGAACTGGGAGACAATCATCTGGGAAGCAGTGTCTCTGAACAGGGCTTTGGGGTCTGGGATGGATAACTCCACTCGCGTAAACAGAAGAGAGACTATTGATGAAAAATTAAGGTTACTTATTGCTGACTTTGTGCTACTGTCCTATGAACAGAAAGTCTAAATCCCTGTCTCATTTCAAGACTTTAGGAGAATCGTGATAACCCAGGGGTCAGGTTGTGGGCAAAAAGAACCAGCAGAAAAAATGATAGTGAGAACTGACCACAGAACAAGATCAGGGGGTCTGAGGTAACCACAATAACTTAGTATAAGGGTTAAGCCTAGGCTGTCCAGAAACATGTGACAACTTAAGTACAGCTATTAATTAAAGGTTTTGCTAACAATTACAGAGTAAGAGATGAGCTCTTTCCCTGGAAAAACATTCTGGCACAGAGCTGAACGTTGAGGACCTAAGAAGTCAGCCACTTATAAATATTTCTTATCATCTGAAAAATTAAAAGAATATAATTCTTCAGACTCTTGCTTCTATTATGTTTGCAAGGCTATACTACTTCTGTAATTTTTCAGTTACATCACTCTCAGCAATTCCTAGAATTCTATTACTACTATTTTCAGTGGAGTAATTTTAAAGTCAATTTTCTGCTAATACTTCAATTTCATTCAATCAAGGATTTGGCCTTGTTTTGTTCTCAGCTCATATCTTGGGGTCAACACCAGTTTCTTACTTTAAATCACTTTTCTAATGGGAATTAAGCTTTTAAAACTATGAATTTAATTAAAGAGTGCACTCCTAAAATAGTACCATCATGACTTAAAAACTTCTGATTTTATACTTATGGTGATCATTTCAGTATTCCTAAATTTTAGTCTCCACTTTTAAAAGAACTGCTATGGACACAAAAATCAGCTCTCTAAAATCCACTCAGAAGAAAGAAGTAAAAATTAACCTTTCTTCCAAATCTTTGCATGAATACACCAGAGATGGGTCACCACAGTCATGAAAAATTTCCTCGCTTGCACGATTTCAGCTGACTCGAATGGTAAAATTTATCTATTGCTTTCTTCTCTCCAGTAACTTTAATTTGCAAAAGGGTTGACCTTGCCTGTAGTTTGGTTACAGCCCATTGCATTTGTGACACAGCCTATGTTCAGGATTTGCATAGGCTAATTGCATCCCTAGATCTCCACCCTCCCAGGTATTCTCTCTCTGAAATTTGTGAAAACAAGCTTTTGCCCTAGTCCTGGATTTCTGTAATTTAGTTGCAACTTACAAATGTACCTGATTCCAAAATTAACATCATGTTTACATAATGATTTAACCCTTGTATCTGAGAGCACTTGTACCACATCAGATATTCTGTCTTATGTATGCTGCAGCCTCAAACTCCCCAAAGGGAGTTTCTATTAGTAGCAAGGGAGGTTTGAGGAGCCATTGGAACTAAGGGAATTATCAAATCCAACTTTCCTTTTTCACCTGGTTATTTTCTCAGTGTTGTTTTAGTGTTGGTTTAATCATCTGTTTCATTTGTTCTACTATGCTAGGTGCCTGAGTTCAAAGGAAATGTTTTTGTTTTTTTTCTTGCTGTTGAACTCTTCACATCTTTGAATATTCTCAGAACAGCTGTCAGATTCAATATTCACTGGGACTATCTAGAGAGAAAAAAACCTTTTCCACCATGTCTGCAGGTGTGCCTTGCTCAACAGTCCACTGCAAAAGAGATGTTATCACCTTACTTCAGAGTACTGAGGCAGGGAACCTACACTTACAAGTAGAAATTACTCCTTTAGGGACTTCTGTCAGGGGACCCATAAAATAATTTTGACAGCATTCTGTCATTCTTCCTTTCTCTGAGACCCCAAGAGGAATTCTTCTTTAAATCTGATAGTTTGCTTGGAGAACAATTCAGACATACCTTTGCACATTTACATCTCAAGCCAGAAGCCCGAGATAGAAAGCTTTTGGAAAGTCCTTTCCTAGACTCCCTCCCCTGAAGATCTATCTCACCAGTGAAATACCACATTTCCATTCTAAACTCAGCTGATGTTAACTATATAAGAACCTTACCTCCTTCAAATAGCAATAACCCAAATATTATTTTTATTTTACCTAAGAAGCACTTTTACCAGCTCTTTTTACATTCCTCAGCTATTACCTTCAAAGATGTGAGGTGTTTAAATTATTTTGTCTTTTTTAATTAAGCGCTTCATTTTCATGTGATGCTTTCATGAGACTTTTTAACATTATATCTTCTTCTATGGATTTTTAATTTCTGTTTAAAGTTTACACAATTCCTCATTTTACCAGTTGATCTAGTATTTATTTAGAGTACAGTCCCAGAAGCTTTTAAATTTTTCACCTTGACTTGTTTCTTCCATTTAGTAATGCCACAAACACACTGCAACAAAAGAATAAATTTATAAACTGACTCACAAGAAGTGTGCTCATGAGCTTCCCCTGTTGATAAGAATCGTATGAGTGAACTGCATTTCCAAGTACAATCTGAAAACAAAGTAAGCATTCCATTGCAATGAAAATATTCAAGTGCAGGTGATGAGAAGCAATTCTATGGTGAGCTGAGCATGGGACAGCTGAGTACCACATGCTTCAAGTGCTTCCAGATGCTTGGGTGAAATTGTGTGGTTGTCAAATCCAGCCTTTTCTTGAATGCAATAACTGGAATCACTACAAAACATTAGTTTTCAGGTGCATCTGTGTGTGAATGTAACGATTGAAAGTACCAGTTCACTCTTCTCCATCTTTTATTTCATAGCAAAAAATGCATGTCTCTATGAGTGTTATGCTACATAGTGTGGTTTGGACCAGTCAGAAATGCAAACTGTTTGATGATCATTAGAAAGTGTTCCTCCCTGTGGTGGTACATTCCCTCCTTTCCTCTTTGAGGTGCTCTGTGATCTCAGAAATGCTCATTAGGCCTCAGCCTTGATCAACAACACCCAGACTAAGCGCCTCTTGAGCTTATCAGAAACACTCTCTGCTCCTAGGAACTTAAGCTGTCTAACGAGCTCCTATTTTTTAATGAACAGCCTTGGAAACTTATTTTTCTTGTCTGAATAACAACCCAAGTGGAATAATTTGCTATTGAATTTTAAAAAGAAAATTACTGACCTGAATTGCATACAGGATGAAAAATTATTATGACTAAAGCCAACTTTATTGACATATTTAACAACTCGATAAATGTGATCCTGAGTGAGATCCTTTGAACTCTCCTGGAATGCAGCAGGATGCAACCAGCAATCTCCCTCTGAATGGGATGTTTCTCAGAGCCAGCAAACTCTCAAGTTTGCTATTCTTGGAGGATCACTGCTTAGCGCCAACAGAGAGCCTGGGCTGGTACCCCCATTCCTAGAGGCTCAACCCTTCACCCATTGAGAATATGCAAAGGCATCCAACAGGACTACTTCACTGAATTTGGGGGAAATTTTTCACAGGTATAATTTTTCCATACTCATTTAGGTCCATGAGTGTGCGTGTGAGTGTGGGTATGCTATAGAAAGCGTACTGTGAATGCTGCTCTCTTAGATTCTTATGTATGTTAGATTTGTAAGTAAGTTAAACCTGTCAGTGAGTTACTGTTATCATATAGTAAATGTTTAATAATTTTTTGTTAATTTTTTAAAATTAAGTTATTGATTAAGTACTGTTAAAACCTTAGGTCTAACAGCGAACCTTATGCCTCAATGGGAAGGTCTCCCTTATTTCTTTATATTCTTACACTTTCCTATCCTTACCCTTTTCCTGGTGTTACAAATGGATGATGTAAGTTTGAATCAGCTCCTGCATGTTGCCTAGGCCTCTGGCAACAGGCATTTGCTGTATTGGAGTGGCCAGCACTCCAAAAATCCACTCTGATTTGCAGGGTCTTTAATAATGGCTGATCCAGTCTATTATAAAAAT
>VZRR01010717.1:194528-240259 GCA_013398015.1 Oreocharis arfaki | reverse complement strand
ACCGGGAAAGCCGGGGGAGCGGGTGGGAAGGAAAGTTCAAGAAGAGCCGGAAAGGTGCCGCCCTATGCTAGGAGTGGGTAATGCTGCGCGGCCAGGGGGCGGGTGTTAAAGACTTGTAGTGGAAGGGTGAGCCCACTTAATACTTTTGTTTTCGTTATTTATGGCGAAGATGACGGATAACGTTCTAGTCTGATTTTACATCATTGGATTTTGCAAATGATTTGGCCAAAAGTGCCATACCACCCGTGAGGCATGTACAGATGTTGAGTAGCCCAGAATTATACTGGTCTGCTAATTCTTGCATATTTGCACTAATGCTCTTCATATTCAGAGGGAGCACCCACTATAATTTATGCATCCCCAAATGCATAATAACCTCCAGCAGCAGGTTGACACACAGAACGGTGCTGCTTCATCCAGATGGATACAGATGGGCAAGCCACAGAGCTTGCACTCTGTGCCCTAAGCACGTCTCTACCTTTCCTCGTCCTGGGTAACAAATAATTTTCAAGCACATGGCAGGAGCCACTAGGAATGGGATGCCAACCAAGGGATGCCCGAGCTCCCCGGGCTGCATGTTCGCTGCTGGCACGATGCTTCTGTGCCCACTTGTACCACCTTTCCTGGGACCACCCAGTACTGTGTGGTGGGCAACAAGAATACAAGCCATATATCTGCACAGGGCTGCTAAAACTGAGGGGGCAGGAGGGTTAGTTTTATTTTAAGTGCAGCTTACAGCAAAGCTTCCCCAGGGCAGGGCGCAGCTTCTGAGGCATCCATTCCCAAATCCCAGGCTCACGGACTCCTTCACAGACCTTACAGGGGTCACGGGTAGAAAAACAGTACTAGACTCTGCCTCTTTCAGGAAAGTATGTGCAGCTATGCAAAATATTTATAATACTGTTGGGCCAGGAAGTGAGCTTCAGCACCAGACGTGTAATTGTGCAGGCTGCCTAATTGCTAGCTTGCTCCCTGGCTCTGCTTTGCAACTGCTTCTAATTATCCTCTTCATGACAATGTATTATACCAATGACAGTTCATGCCAAAGGCAGCTCCCAAGAGAGCAGTATGGATTTGGGGAACTCTCCACTTGAGCTAGGACTCCAGTTCACAGTTTGGCCAAGCAAGACCTTCTGCACTGATGCAACTCTGAAGTTAGACTCACTCTGAGCAGATGGCTGGGTTGATCTCTAGCGGTCCCTTCCCACCAACATTTTTCCATGCTTCACCCTTTGAACTTCAGGCTTTGAACCCTCAAGTACCCCCAGATGCTTTCAGTGCTACATCCTGAGGTCTGACATACACACACTAGAGTTCATGAAACAGAACCTGCAGCACAGCATCCACCATTATGAACTTGGAAATGGAAAAACCCAGCCTGTGTGAGGCCCCAAGGGCCACCAGAGTGGAGGGGAAATCCGAGGCCACTGTGCTGCAGAAGGATGTAGCCCTGAGCAATGTGAAAGTGAGCCAGATCTTGCCATTTAGCCTTGGGGCTAGTGACCCTTCCCAACTCTGAGCAGTAAGGCTGGGCACACATAGGCTGAAGGAAGAGATGTACAGTCAGTGCAGCATGAAAAACCTCGAAGTCAGTTATAACTTCAGGAAGAAGCAAGAGTATGGTCTACTGAATCCATGGCACAGTCCAAAATTTCAACAGGGCTACTGTGCTAGTTAAGTCAACAATTTTTGAGGGACATTTTAAGCTTTTGTAGTCTACAACAAAGTCAGGGACTACATTTATGAATCTTACGGCATTCGATAATTATGTAGGATAAAAGAGTCAAAAAATACCCTACCTAGCAGTGAACTGGAAGTTTGGGGTGACAATTTCATTACAGTGAAAACAGGAGAGAAAAAGTTAACAGGACAGTGTATATTTTACACTCAGACAAGATACTTTCTTTAGGAAAACCTAGTGACTGTGCCAATTCAGAAAATATCCAGAAGACTCAAGCTATTCTTTATGAAACAAACTGTGATTTCTTTTATGAACCTTAGAACTACCTACAGACATATGCCTTTAGGAAAGGCGTATGTCTCCTTTAAATCAGGATAACAAGGAAGTATTTACATAGTCACAGGTAAAAGCTCAGGGAACCAGAAAGTCTTACTGCTTTCCCACCCATCTCATGCACTTATTCCAGAGAGGCAATACAAAGTTTAATAACATGGCCTTTATTGATGACACAGGAAAGCAGATGTTTTAAAGTAACTAATTTTTCATAAACAGGAAAGAAAATTTTAGTTCCTGTTATGTAATTACATAGCATCCGTTTAAGTCACTAAGGTACAAAAATAAAAAAAAGCTGGTGTACTTCGTACCATCAAGAAGACCTAAGTAGCTGTATTTTCTATAACAAAGGGAAAAATAAAACAAATTCGCATGGACAGAACTCAATAGTATAAAACAATTAAATGTATGTTATAAAGAATTTTGATTAGTTGTAAGCTCAGTCCTTGAGGATGGCTAAAGAAGTAGATCCTAGCAGGATCAAACCTTGCATATTTACACTCAGAGGTGTAAAAGTAATATTGCCAGTTAATTGAAATACGCATTTTCAGTATTGTTCTGAAAATCAATGAAATCTAGAAGCTAAATTTTAAATGCATATGTTCACATTTAAAATAAAATGCTTCTTCCATCCTGTATAATTAAGGCAAAGTATGTTATCTTCTGAAAATACCTTCTATATAGTTTCTGCATAAAAATATGAAATAAAAAATAAAACTATATATATTTAATGGTACACTGATATGTATGGTCCAGCAGAATAAGGCACAAAAAGTAAATAGAATGCAAAAGCATATATAGATGGTAATGTGTTATTTTAAGTGGAATATAGCAAAATTCAAGTAGTTCTGAGTATGCTCATTTCTTGCAATAGGAATACATTTTTATATAAGTATCTCATGCTAAGCCTGATGTAGAAACATTCATCATGTAAGCATAATCTATCAGAAGTATGTAATTTGTACAGTGGCTGTATTTAGAAATCTGATAGTTTTCAAACCATCTGCAACAAGGCTCCTTAATGAGATGACTTGGCCTGAAATCCAAGTGTGAGTTTTGCCATGAGGCAAAGTATACTGGTTTCCTGCCCAAATCACTTGAGCTGGGCAAGTTTTGTCTGCATGCTTAATACAAAGGTTAATATTTTCACTAACATAAATGACAATACACGTCCCTAAAGTTGGGCACATTTACAAAGTTTGTTTTCACAGGTGGTGTTCACAAGCAAATTTTCTCTCTCTGAAAAGCTCCGCAGAGAGTTAGTGTACAGAATGGGCCACCTGCAGCACTACAATGGCATTATTGGTCAGAAACCTTTCAGGTCAGCTGGTATTTATTTTGGAAGTATGGTTTGTCAACAAGTAAGCATACATGTATAGAGAACAAAGAATCTTAATATATTTTGGGTTGATAGAAGGCATACATCAGCATTTGTTGTCTGATCGCAGCCTCAAAGCAGCAACTCTCCCCCCCAACCCCCCACCAAGTAATATCTCTATGATTTTCAGAAAGGAAGAGGAGAGTAGATGAAGTCTTTACTTCCTTCCCAAAGTTTCAGCTAATTTCTTCAGTCTTTTCTTCAGCTCTAGAGGAAACTTCTCGTAACACTTTTTGCAGACAGGCTTCATATCAAACTCAACAAATTTATTCCTAAGACAACAAAGCAAAAAAACAGACACAGTTTTAGCAGATGAGATAGTGAAAAAAAGAATTAAAAATCAAATCTCCTATTACATGCGCACAAGCAAAAAATTAACCCCCCAATTTCTACATATACATGAAGTTACTTTTACAAAGTTATATACAAAGTAGACAGTGATTACAATACCCTGTTTGAGTAAGTTACACAGATTTTACCAAAATGCCCATATTTATTAGCCGTGCAATTTAGAAAGCCTTTCAAACTTAATTGTAGACTAAACATAAGATAACAGAATAACAAGTTAATATTTCAAGTTCCGGTTGCGTGAAAGATGTTCTGGTTTTGACTGCCATAAGTTCATGCAAAAGTGCAAAAAAAGCATCCTTAGGACTAACCAAAGAAGAAAGAAGCAGAGGTGGCGGTGAAAAGGAAAAGAAGTTTACAAACAGATTGGCTTTTTCTTTTTCTGCTTCTCTTTATCCTTTGCTTCACGTTCCCTTTTGGCAAGTCGTCGCTTAAATTCATCTGGCATTTTCTCATAACAGTGTTTGCAGACAGGTTTTAGATCAATTTCAACAAACTTATCCCTTTAGAGTTAAATGAGAAAAAATAAAGGATGGAAAAGGAGAAGAGTTAGGAAGACTAACTGAAGGAAGACCTGAAGAGACAGCTGAAAGAGATGTAGAGTATTAAGTGGAGCAAGAGGAAGAAAGAGGCATTTATTTCCTCAGTGCTGCTTACATCCTGTTTTACATTACATGTATGTTTTTCATACAGTAACAGCTATGCTATAGCAACATCTATGCTTCGAAGAGAACCACTGATTTGTTTTGAAGACATCACACTTATCCATAAACTTACTTGAGGGTTAACTTAGTGTTGCAAGTTGAACAAGCGAAACAGTTCACACACCATGCCTTATTCAGAGCAGACACAACTAGGGAGATGGGAAAAAAGAAATCATTAGCGTTTAAAACCAATTTAAAAAAAAGTGATTACAAAAATTTTAAGCTTACATATTCATGAGGTGTAAAGAACAGTCATTGATTCTTTTATCAAGTATTAAAGACTGAAAAAATAATGTGGCCAGACTAGCAAGGCACATTTTAGAGTGTAATGAAGCAGGACTGTGAAGCATTGATAGAGCTGTCTCTGAGGCAAGACCAGCTTAACCTATTTCTGCCTCCTATTTTTTGCTTCCATACCCAGCTGATCTCAGGCAATGGTTCTGTGAGGCCGGTTTCAACTTAGGAAATGCTTCCAGCTGAAGAGCAATCCAGCAAAATTGCATTTATGTTTTCATTAGTTTCATTTCTCAGATCCATTTCAGACTGCACTGCAATCAACAGTTTCACTTGCCCAGCTGAAGAAAGTAATGTGAAGCCAGCAGACAGAACACTGCTGGTAAATCAGCACTACCAAGGTGAAAAAAACAATGGACTCTTTTTATTCTTTCCTTTGCAGAGAAAGTAACTATTTTCTATTTGCTCTGTAGGTAAATCCAATTACTGTTGTTCCTCTCAATATAGCTTTCCAGTCTTCCTTGGCAAAATTTTCCTAAGTTAGAGAATGCTGGACAATATTTTTCTTATGATGTTTTTCTCATTCAATTTCTCAATGGTTTTTTCACAGTATTTTGTCAACAACAAGGAGAACCAAAGCATTGTCATCAGAGGGTTTTTTCTGCACTATAGGGCCAGCATGTCCACAGATACATAGTTATTCCATTACTTTCCAGAGTAATGCTAGACAGATGAAAGTCTTTGCTCCCAAGCAACCTCAATAATGCAGTCACAGACATCCTTCTGAAAAACTGCTGCCACAGATATTTGTTTCACCAGACAGAGAACAATACTGGATACCAAATTTGTGACAGCTGACTCAAATTTATGTGCAGAAATGAAAGAAGAGATGTAATTGAAGACATACACTGAAAATTAAGAAATTAGTGTATACTACATTTTGCTCAGTTCAGAGACCAAAACTTACAATATGGGTGTCAGATTATATGGTGAAAGGTTAGAATCATACAGACATATAATTATCAGGGAAGTTCCAGTTCAGCTCTTCCCATTAGAATTTTACTAAAAATGAGGACTCTTTCCTCTAGAGCATTTTGGATTGTCATTCTGCAGGTAAACTGCAGTCCAGAAAACGTGGGGAAAGCACATCTATGGAATGTATGTCTTACCCTAGAGTTACATGACTATAATATAGTTTATGTCTCTTTTTGAATGTTCAAAGCTTCCTCCTACTTTGCTAATGGCTTTGGCTTAGATGAGGCTAACATAGTAATTAGTTTAGATGGGTTAAACAGGCACATAATGTCCCATTATTTCAGGTAGAATAATTTGCTTTTGGCGTTTTATCAGAGCTAGTTATAGAAAAAAAAACCCTCAAAACCACCCCTTTGTCCCCAAAAAAACAAACAATAGCAAATTACTTGCAGTTCTGCCTTTACAGGACATATATTTCCAAGTATGATCATTCCTGGTTTTGTGATATTATCATAAGCCTAGATTTTCAAAACAGAGGTGCCTGCAATAGATAGGTAAATATCTCCAAGATTCAAACTGACATAATGGGAAGAAGGCATTTTAAAAAAATTCCCAACAGTGCCCACCTATGTCTTTCAGTATCTAAATATTTTTTCAAATTTGGCTCATGATCCACAAATTCATTTGTAGAGATGACTGTATGCTCTCATTTTCTGAGATCTCATGACCATATTCTCACTCTTGCATGTGCTCTTTTTCGAAGATGGTGTGGCAGGAAGTCACTTCTGAGCATCTTCCAGCATCCCTGGCCTTTGCATGTCACTCAAAGGGGCTTCACAGTTCTCTCTGGCCATGGGATGGTCTTCTACCATCACGAAATGAGGTAAGGTTTTCCTACCATTTGGTCTCTGACCAGTAGGCTCTAATTTAATTTCTGGTCAAGAGAATGTTTGTGTTTGTTTTAATGAAAACAGGGCTGTTTCCCCCTTACTTTCACTTTTAAAGAGAACTACATCAAAAAGGAACATTAAAGAAACAGTTAGAAAAGAGCTTACCATCTCCTTCAATCACACGGTTGCAATGGAAACAAACATCACCAAATAGCTGAAGAGGAAAGAGAAGCAATAAATTTTTAATATAATGATTTTATTGAGGGTAACTTTTCAAGCTAGCAAAATAACTGTATTTCAGCTGATGGGCACAATTGCTTTCCTGTTTATTCCAGTAAAATAAAGAGAATGCTGGCAAGTCTGGTTTGGTTTTCCAAGTACATTTTGCATCATCTCATCACAAAAAGTCTTGATAATATTAAAGCTGAACACATTTATTTACCTTTGATTCTCTGTAAGTATGATTTTGTTTTGTTTCAAGATTTCTCTAATCCTGAAGGTTTGAAATACAGCAGTTGGTGTCATATACATATTGTTACTAACCAGAAAATGTAAGATTTGGACTTACATGCATGACTAAAACAATGTAATGCTGTAACTCTAAGAAAATTTTATCTTTATTTTTTAAAAAAAGGAAAATTTAGGACAAAAAATAGTAATTCTTTTTCCAGGCTTAACATTTGTCCACAGTATAACAAGAAGTGCCAAAAACTTCATGTATTTTTTCTAACTGTAGCAGTTAGAAAAGGAACCTAGGAAAAGACATCCACTCTACTTACAGCTCTTGTCTGGTGTATGGACTTGCCCCATCCCAGCTGCAACACTTACTTTGAACGTCACAGCATTTACAGTCTGCAAGTGTGCCAGCACCAATCATCTGCCCTTCACCTCTAAGGACTAATTAAGAATCCATCTGTAATTAGCAGATGCCTTACAACTCCCAAGTGTAAGCCCTCCTCATGTATTTATGTAAGCAAGGAGGTGAATGTGACATGACACAGATGGCTTCCAATGGAAAAAAGGTCTGTGCATCGTGGTGCTGGACTCCACATCCAAGGGCGACTGGAGAGAGGTGGTACCGTGACATGGAATTCCTACATAAATCCAAGTGGTCACTAGAGGGTGTCTTCTGACAAATTTAGTCTTGGAAGCCTTCATCAAACTAATGTCTGAGCAACAGCATGTATCAACACACAGTGTCTTAGAGCAGCAGCTGCAGAGAAACCCACGCCACTCACTGGGGCCTCTAACCGCACTTACTGAGTGGCAAATCTTCTTTAACTTCTTAGGAGAGATTAGGTGTCATTAGCTGCTCTGATCCACAGGCATGTCAAAGCCATAACAGCTCTACTTAAGTACCACTAAGCTTGAAGAACAACTTGATACTCATTGTCCTGGCCCACCTTTGTGAAATACCTGCAACTTTCTTTTTTAACGCCACACAGATGGATAGGGAAACCTGTGTAAATTAAATGCAACAGAACATATGCTGATTGCCATTACACCCACAGTTGCCTTTAACAAAACAGAAGAATGTCCACCGTTTTACATCTCTATCTAATAAAACGAATTTGTGAGTTTACCAATTAATGCCATTTTTAAAAACGTGCAACCTTACCTGATTGTAGTGGGTTTCACAATACGCCAAGCCTTTTCTCTCATAATGACGATGGCCCAGGAATGGCTTTTCACATTTTGCACAAACAAAATGCTACAAAAAAAATTACAATACATTTTTTTATCTTTACGAAGTAATGTTATTTTTTCTAGAAAGCAAACTAACTATGTCCACTACTTGAACATGGTAGAAGTCTACTGAGCCATCTTGAAAAGCAGAGTTAAAACTTTTGTTTCTACATTTAGACCATTAAAATAGTATTTCTTTTAATGTCTTCAACATTTCAATCCAAAAGTTACCAAAAAAAAAAAATCAAGCAATGGCTTCTCATTTTTTATCAATGAACAGAATTAAGAGTTATTAAATAATCTGCCCCTTGTGAAGAATTCACCCTTGTGAAGAAAGCATTTCCTAGAGGAGACTTTCAAAACAGCAAAAGGAATAAACAATTTATCTAATTAAAATGGAAGATACGGAACAAAATCTTGTATGTGGCCTTGAAATATGAACTCTCAAGTGAACTGTTAAAGAAATATGTACATGGCAGGTGACTATGGAAGACCTAAAGGTATTATGATGCTTAGTAACATGGTTGCCACAGATTTGATTGCCTTTCCACATGTACTGCTTTGAGCACTGAAACTTTCTTTTGTAAGGACCTCACCGTGCTTCCTTTGATTACTGATTTTAGTTTCACAGTCAAAGTTTTCTGTAAAGTGGGAAATAACTCCTACTTCACAGTGGAAGACCAGCCACAATAAGGCTGAAGAGGGATTTGAAGAAGGCACTTATAATTATTGCTGGAAACTTTGAGAATCCTTTCACTGAAATTGATCAGCAAAATCACAGATAAATATGCTAAGGTTTACATTTGCAAGAGACATTGTATAACATCTGATGTTTACCTCCACATGCCATTGTTTGCCCATAGCATTCACCACACGGCCTTCAATTGGTCTCCTACATGCCCCACAGATGGGGACACCCATTTTGTCATGGCAGGGTAAGCAGTAGAGTTCTCCCTTCAGCTCACGAGCATCAGCAGTAAGTTCCTTCCTGTTCAGAAGTTAATGAATTGAGAGCATGAATAAAGGCACTCAAAAATGTCAACTCTTGAAAGTTTCTGAAGTGACAAAAATTTTTACCGTTTGCTTTAGAAATTATATTACACTACAGTAATGCAGCAGCATCAAATACAACATAGTTGAACACAGTTCAAGCCTGATCACAGTAAACTGAGAACAGGCTGCAAAGCGAGGTGCATTGAGTCTCTCTGGAAACAGCTACTGTGCTATTGTCATTCTGCCTAAGCAGCACAAATCTGTGTGTGAAAGCTGCAGATGTTTGGTTTATATTCTGGCACTTATCACCAGTTTATTTTAGATTTGCATAACTGTAACTGAAAGTAAAATGTATTACTCTAATCTAGTTACATTTTCCTTGTATTAAACTTCAGAGAAAGAGAACTACAGACCCACATGAGCTAGGCTACTCGTTTCCCATTGCAGAATCTTACAAACTCTACTTTTATGTAATTTGCATGGTTAGATACTGAGAACAGCTAAACCTTAAAAGTGACCGTAATCACTAATACTCTCAACTGGTTGCACTGATATAACACTCCACACTATTATTCAAATCAGCCTTTGCTATGGCACTGAAATAGTAGCTTCCTTTGCAGCAGAAATAAACAACTAAGAATCCATGCTATGTCCTACAGTGCTCCATGCTCCAATGCTCATCCTATATCTCTGCATCAGTGCAGGATGTAGAAATGTGCAGTTTCATGCGCTGCAGTTGCAGAAGATGATAAAATGAGATGGGAGAAGGCTTCTAAAAAAGATAGGCTTTAAAAAGAGAGACCAAGATGTGGATACTGTTGAGCTAAAAAAAAAAACATAGGCAAGATAGGAATTCAAGCAACAAAAGAGAACCACTTCTCTTTCCCTCCTAGGAAAATAGTGAGCTATCATTTCACTACTATAGAAATGGTATCTGTGTCGATACTTTTTATTTTGTAAGGTACCACCTTGTCCAGCAGAGTCCAATCTTTCCTTAGTCCCCAGCAGGTCAGCTGTTGTTTGAACCCCACCAAGCCAAAAGCAGTAACACACATCTGGCCACAAGACATCCAAACCCCACCACCTATTGTCAGTTGTA
The DNA here is from genome assembly GCA_013398015.1 of Oreocharis arfaki. Taxonomy (NCBI): domain Eukaryota; kingdom Metazoa; phylum Chordata; class Aves; order Passeriformes; family Paramythiidae; genus Oreocharis; species Oreocharis arfaki. The sequence continues at coordinate 229,938 of VZRR01010717.1, read as the reverse complement.
CGGGACAAGTTTCCATTTTAAGATGTAAATTGATGAAGCAAATAAGCCCAGCATTTTCCTGTTTCCCTTTGCAGAACTCAAGTTACCCGCAGTTTGCACAGTTGAAATGATCAGGGTGATAAGGATCATTTTTGAATATGAGAGGCTGTTCATCAATAATGGCATGACACTTCTGGCAAATGTACTTTCCCAGGCCTCTGGCTTTTTCCCTGTTATGGCAAGGACGGCAGAGATGTCTGAAACAGCATAAAAAAAGAGAGGTAAGTATTGCTACCAGGTACTACAGTGCCTGGTATAATAAAAACCAAATATCTCTCAGAACCTCATTTCAATCAGTTCCTTATCGAGTCTTGTTAAAACAAGACTTCCTTGCTAAGGAAGGATCACCCAAGTTCAGGGTGATCATTTTATTTTCTGGCACCACAGGAGTATCATTTCTTCAGCTCAGCTGAGTTAAAGCTGTGTTGAAACAGCTTTAACAGAAAACAAAGTTTCTTACAGATTCTCATTGCCAAATGTTTTACTTTCAAAATCTTAAAAATTTAGATTGAAAGATGGATGATCACACAGGTCCTACTTCTGTAGATAATTCTGTATATTGTATTACACATAAGAAGGCAATGGCCGTATAATCCACTTGTAAAACATTCTTTTGATCATAGCTGGCAAAAATATCCTACTCTGTGAAGGGTCCTACTGAACATTAGGCAATTATTAATAAATATGGTGCCAAACTAGATCAAAATTGGAGAACTAAGTTGGAAAAAGAAAGTAAACATTTTTATATTAAAAAAAAGACAATGCTTCTGTATCTGAATGTTTTCTCTCTTATTACATATAACAATGGCCCCAAAATGTCACCAGGTAAAGAAAATGTTTGCCATGAAACTTAAAGTAGGTAAAATGTTAATATTTTAAGATACCCATTCTTTGTTTTGTGATGCACTCTTAGACCTTCTTCTCACAGAAAATACTTCAGTTGCTCCATGTGAGCTGGAAAGCTTCAGGAACCAAAACCTCTCAGTTCTACTGTTAGTTCATTTAATTTATGATCAGTTAACAGAGGGAAGGGTGGAGATTTACCTGCCAGCATTCTTGACAAATCCAATATCAGCCAATACTACTTGGCAGATGTCACAGCAGAAGCACTCTGGATGCCAGCTATTGTTCATGGCTTTAATAACACGACCAATAATGAACTCACCTATAAGAAACACAACACCAGGATGTAAAATACCATACTAGACAAAGTTAAAAGTAACCCACAAATGAATCACTACAGTGACTACAATCATCATTCCTTTCCTTACCCCAAAATCTGGGTGGACACATTGCTTTCAATATCGCAGTTCTGATTCCAAACCCTGAAATTTGGGTTTGTTTGTTGTTTTTTGCTATGGGTCAGAAGAAAACATCTTTGCTGATGGAGGACCTTCTGCTCTTTACATACAAGTCCTTCTACATATACACTCCACCTTCCCTCTGCAATAATCCTGTTTTGGTCCCTTTTCTGGTTTTACTTATCTCTTCTCAAACTGTTAAGAAATTCATGGAGTACTTCATATAAAAAGGGCTTTCTTGTGTCCTAATCATCTTTCTCCTTCTTTTCTTTAAGAATATGACAATTTTAACTTGGCATGTACATAGCAGGGGTTTCTATTCCACTAGGACCAAGCCTTGAAGGTATTCTATACTCAAAGCACAACAGAACTGAGCTTGGGTGGCTGTGGACCTCCTGCAAAAAAACTCCTACGGAGTCCAAATGTAAAGGTGCAGTGAAGCTGCAGAACAGTCAATCCAACACACACAACTTCTGACCTACCACAAGGAGTCCTGTCACATAAGGCATTAAAAAAATAGTGGGAGAACTAGTGTTTTGTATGCACAGTGTGACTGTACCACACAGGCAGTGGAGTGATGGCCATCACACGCGTGATTTAGTTGTTCTCTCTGCTGATGGACAGTGTGGCCAAGGGCCCTGAGCAGTGCAATATGTGTTGGGAGCTCAGCTTCCCACTGCTGTTGGAGGCTGAGTTCTGGCTTTGGAGAACAACTCCAAGAGTTACCGAAGGGGAGTGATCAGGCAGGTAACCAGTGTGGACAATAACACCCAGCATGTGACTGTGTAGCATTCCCATGAAGTCACAGCTTTTCAAGAACAAAATGCGATGGACTCCAGAAATGTCAGGAATGCTCAAGGCCTCATCATTGACAACAGCCCCATTGACTTTGTCTGTGTTTATTAAGTACAAGCAGAGGAAAAGCCCAGCTCTGGGCAGGACCCTGATGAGGTTTTAAGGGAGCTGGCAATACCAGGAGACAGGATAGGAGAAGGGGAAGCTGTGCCAACTGTGCAGGAGAAATTCTAGAGACAGGTAGCATATCCCATTTACATCACAAATTGCCACCAACTCGTTTCTTCCTCTTCCCCTGCTTGTTCATATATGCAGCCTTAAATTCATAGTTCCATAGCATCTGCTTCCCTCTTCCTTGGTATTCAACCCCTCCCTCCACACGAGGAATGGCCTCACTGAGATAAGTTAAAGCTTTAACACCTTGCCAAAGGTGCCATAGAAACACAAGGGCTTCCAGAGCAGTTTAAGGAATAGTTAAATAATGACTTCCCAGCTCTGACCCAGCAAAATGTGTCACACACAGAGGAAAAAGAAAACATTCAAGTGATTACAACACAGCAGACACACAAGCATTTGCATCAACAGTGGCAAATAAAAAACAGCCCTCAATATCACACAGGACAGACACTGAAGCCTTAAAGGTATTTGTTTTTAAAAAAATCAGCAGAGGCCCAGCTGACCATCAATTGATTATAACACTAGATGATGAAGATTGTCTCAGCTTCTGTGAAGTAGGACAGCACAAGAGTCAAAGCAGATGACGAAGTCTTGTTGCAAGGTTTCAGCGACATGAGAAGGGACAAATGTCAGCACATAGAGATGTACAGATATAAATAATCAGGAGTCATGAATGGTGTATATAATCAGGAGTTTATGAATGGTCTGTTTATTGGATCACTGGCTCAACAGCTAAACTACATACTAAAAGAATGCAAACTTTTATTTTTAAATCCTACTGGTTTATGACCTTTAGAAAAAGCAACTTCCCCATTTCTCTGAAGTCTAGTTCATTCTGGAAGTTCAGACGCTCAGCCGAACATGAGCACCTCCCAGAGAAGAGATACAAGGGCAGCACATCTTCCCCCAGTGACACTCCCATTTGTGATCAGTGTGAAGTATTTCACCTCGAGTTAAAACTTACCACATTGATGGCAGCAAGGGGCAAAAAGCATTTGAAAATCATGTTCACAGTACTTCCTTCCTTCAAACTGCAAATAGAAAAAGATCTGAGCATTAGAGGGATGAGGAACATGCACTTAGGATAAATGCTGTAACATCCTGGTGTGTTTCCAGATACAATTAGGTAGTAAAACATGAGGGGCTGAACAAAAAAACCAGACCATGAGCTACCATGTGCTAGACATTACATCCACCCACCTTAATTCACCTACTAGTTAGCATGTAGTGTTAATAGCACACCATTTCTACAGTACTGCCACCCATTTACATCACAAGAGATGTCTGAATTTTGACAGACTACGGAAACCAAGCACATTCTGAGCAGGAAATAAGCTAACAAACAGCTTGGCCAGCAGGAGGGGAGAAGCACTTTTCCCGAAGTTATTTGATGTCTTCCTCACTCTACATTTCCTGCCAGAATGACCCAGCATACCAGAGGAAGTACATATGGTGGGGGTAGGGGTAGGAGGAACACCCAGGGGCAGAAATCTTTGCAATTTATGGAGCAGTACAGCCAAAACATGAAGGGAAATAAGCCTTTTCCTTCATGATGCTTATTTCATAGAATCATAAAATCATTTAGGTAGGGAAAGACCCTTAAGATAATCAAGTCCAAATATTAAGGAGCAAAGTTCACTACATTGATCAGATTAAATTGATTTTAAGGGATTTGAATTTTATCACAGCTTAGGTAAGTTCGGTTACAGTTCAAGCTCTCATAGAAAAAAAAAAACAACAAATGGAATGAGAAGATTCAACAGCACTGAATAAGTAGCTTAGCCAAAGAATATGTAAAAACATGTAGGCAAGTATGTGCTGAAATGAAGAGAAATGTTTAGATACCTTCAGGCACCATCATTATTAGACACAAATGCCAATGAGCATGTTAAAACCAGGTAGACAATATTAGGAATTCCATAAAATGTTTGGATTTGAATGTCTCAGTTTAAAACTGTGGAAAAAGGAGGACAGCAGGAAACCTTGCTCTTTTCTTTTTACTGGGCCTAAGACAAAACAAAGTGAATAGCACAAAATCCTACCCACAAAGTAAGGCTTTGTACACGGACAGAAAATACAGAAACGCATTTCAAGATTACCTGTTCTACACTATGAAATGACAAGGACTGAATACAATATAAGTATAATAAATACTCTTGCAACTGCCAGGATGGCGATCTAATGAAACATTTTTAAAATCACTTAATATTTAAGGTTAGAAAATTCCTGTTCCTAACTGAATTGAAACTATTAGGAACACAAAGACATTAGCTCAGTATAGACTTTTTCAAAAGTCTCTGCCAGAAATTTATCAAGTGCTATTCCAGTGTAATACTCTAAAATAGATTACTTTTTAATTTCAGCTTAAAAAAAAAATTGAGAGGTACAGAGGTATTACTTTCTCAAGAAGTAATGGAAATTACTGGTTCATTGTGAATTGTGCTTGCTTCCTGCTGGATAAAATCCTTTTCAAACTGAAAAGAAATTGAATGCTTCCTGTTCTGTGTAAACAGGTGGTCCAGTGGGGGATGCTTAGGTTTGCTTAGATTTCAAAGCCACCACAAGTTGATCTGGACAGACCAAACAGGTTTTGTTCCTCTCTTGTTTGCATCAAGCAGGTTGGTTCCCATTCAGTCTTGTTTATATTTTCAACCTCTCTGCTGTTTCTGCTGCCCCTTCTGGGTGACCCAGCAGTTATCATCAGAGAAAGCCCTGAGCTTCTGTAACAGATCTTATAGTACATAGTTTAAAAGCAAGGTCATGAGGTCCATGAGGTAAATGACTCTGCATAAAACGTCTCGCTGTGAAATAACCTCTAGCTTACCTGCATGTTTTTAACTAACTTAAGTGGAAAGCCATGCACAAAAACTGAGTCTTTAAAGATTGTTTCTCTAAGGTAGCTTTTGGTAAAAACCATTTTAAGAAAACACTCAAGGAACAACTGGAACAGAAAAAAATCTGACCATCTGTTCTGCCATTAGTATAAGGTTGTGCGCTGCTACCTGTAGAGAGGCTCTACAATAGCAGCTCTAGGGAATACACACCTTCCAGGTGGTGGAGTAAAAGCAGACCAGAACTGCTACCACTTCACACCTAACAGCAAAGGATGGAGTTTGGTAACTCTGCTGGAACATGCTTGAGTTAATTTTTGTTTAGATTGAGTGCATAAAAAAACTTGCTAAAATGACGTTACTGAGCAAACTGGAACACAAATCAAATATACCCTACCCACAGCTTCTGTGCAACATTAGGCACACAGCTCTCAGGAATCCAAACTATCATTCCTAACACAGGCTCATGAGGACATCCACAAAACTCCTGGATGCTGTGCAGACTCTAAGCTGTGGATGGGCACCAGTTGTGCCTGTGAGCAGCTTGGCTCCAGTGCCAGACCACAGTGAGCTGTGCTGATCAGGGTGCCTGCAAGGCAGCCCAGAGACAAGTCCTGCAGCACAGGAGACCTGACCAGTTCCACCCCCACCCATGGAACACAGTGTGAAAGCTTATCATGACAAATGTGATAAGCAGCTTAATGACTAACTGGGGGAGCTCTGCAAGGCTTGCAATAGGCAGGGGAACAATATTTGTCTTCCTAATTGCTAAGAGCTGGAAATCATTTCCAAGAAATACTAGCTTAGCTAAACCAGGGGCAGAATAAACACAAACTCATGCTGGGCAATCAACAATGCCTGTGTTTACCCATGGGAACCTGCTCAGAAGAACACATTACCTGGCCATACCTCCAAACATACCCATTTTCTCAAAGACTGCATTAAGCCAGTCTGAGGAAGATGTCCTTTCTGCCTGTCTTCTCCAGTCACTGTTTTTCTTGACAGTGATACAGATTATCTCAAGTCCTCTGTGCACTGCCAGCCACTCCTGAGCACTCACCAACCTAAGCCCACCTTCTACCTGCTCAGGGCTTTCCTTCCTCTCACAGAACCACAGAATGGGTCAAGTTGGAGGTGAGGTCATCTGGTCCAACCTCCCTGCTCAAGCAAGGTCATCCTAGAACACACTGCACAGAATTGCATCTTGATGATTCTGGAGTATCTCCAGTGAGGGAGACTTCACAACCTCTCTGGGCAACCTGTACCAGTGCCCAGTAAAGAAGTTCTTCCCCACGATCAGGTAGAACTTCCTGTTCATCAGTTTCTGCCCATTACCTCTTGTCGTACTGCTTGGCACCACCAGGGAGAGCCTGGCTCCCTCCTCTGACACCCTCCCTTCAGGTAATTATATACATTGATGAGGTTCCCTCTCAGTTGTCTCTTCTTCAGCCTGAACAGGCCCAGCTCCCTCAGCCTATCCAAAGTTATTTTACTTCTGTAATAATTGTAGCAAGAAGTGACTATCCTTAACTGAAACTTTCCACTTTCTATGTAACATTTCTCAGGCTACGCAGCCTGAAAAAATCCGGAGCAACATTAGCCAAAACATGTTTAGCACATAGTGATATTTTCATTCCCGGGACAATCTACTGGCACTCACACTCGTGACTTACTGTCTTTGAGAGCAGCATGTTTCAGTAAGACAGTGCTCAAAGACCAATCATCATGAATATGAATGTTAACAAGGTAGCAGTAGGAAGCAAAATGCCTACATCCAATATATCTAAGCACCACTAGGATACTTGCCTCTGCCACAGGGATTCAGGTATGGCCACCCAGAAGCAACGCAGAGAGATTGTAACATTCCTGAACTAGGTCCAAAAGTAGGACTTTCTTTCCTCTGCAGTCTCTCCTAGGAGATATAGGCTGCCTAGAGCACAATTTCTCAAACTTTAAAGACTATTCAGCTTCCTGAAAGAGGTCCCTGGAATGTCTCACTGTTTTTTGAGTCAGAAAAAGAATGAATAAAGCATTCATTATTTAGAGAAAACACATTTTATTGGTTTAAGACACTTTTATTAACATAATTTTAAAAATTTAGTTTTGAAATATTCATATCATTTTACATTTGCCTCAGGTCTTAACACACCAGGATGGACTCTCTACTGAGTCAGCTCAGTACATATTAACAATTGTAATGCAACTTGTTAAGAATCTAGAGGGTGTTCTTTTGTTTGTATTTAATTAATTCTGCCTTGCAGCTCACCTTTTGATGTCTTATGGAACACTAGAGGCTGATTTACTACAATTTGTGCAACACTATTCCTAGAGCCTTTTGATCCTCAAACAAGGTGAGAAAAAGCAATTCCCCAGGAATCCCCTTAGCCAGTCTCTTTTGCAATCCACACTCCTCCCTCAGCCTCTCCTCATCACCACATAACATGGCTCTGTAAAATTAGAAATGCTTCTGTGGAAGATAAACTATTGTGCACTTGCCAAAGGATGACACCTGTATGTGAGAGCACAGAATTGTTCCTTTTACACACTGCTCATTTTCCTTTTCAGATCATCATATGACACAAATCCTGTAACTGCTACCCTAAGTTGGACTGTAAGCTACTTGAGTAGGGCCTTATCTCTCTGACAGTAATTCCCTGTCTCATACCACCTATTGTTCCCTATACCAATCACTTCGTATTTTATGAACCACTCTAGAGCTTTCACTAAAGCCACTTTGTGCTGAGCCATGTTCTGAATCCCCATGATATGGGAATGTAAAAGAAAATGATACCTATACCAAAATACCCACCTGAGCTGAGGCCAATCGACCTGGAGCTGAGAAATATGAATGGGATCAGGTTTTAACCCTTGAAAGTGTGTTAAGAACCGATAATTTTGAATGCTCTGGACTGTTAAACTTAAGAGTTGATCTTACACTGCCCCTGTCTGGCTTGGATCTCAGCATGCTGACATACAGATCATCTCTTTTTCCATGCCAAGCTGGACTCACTCAACTCAGCAATAAACCTCCTATGGACCACAGGATGCTAGGATTTCCCTCTATATGACCTTCTCCTCTAAGAAGTATGTTTCCTCTGTATTTCTGGTATGATATACCAGATTCACAAGTTTCAGGGAAAAAAATCTGCACCGAGAAAAAAAATCTCCAGCAGCTTTTCTCTCAGAGCTGAAAACATTAGGCTCCACATTTAAATAAGGTTATATACATTGATATCCTCCAAATTAGCACAGAAATGCTTCTGCATTTTTTCTCCCTTTACTGGGCATACTCTTTCAGATGCAGTCCCAGATCCTCCTGTGGGATTTCCTAAGCTATCCATCTGCCTGTGGCTACTTCTGGTATGGGAACAAAGGTTCAAGAGGGGTATGGGGACAGAAGGGGTCCTCTGCCCCGCTTACCTCGTAGAAGAGCCCTTCAGGGAACTGCTGAAAGCACTGGGCGCAGACGAAGCACTGCTCGTGGTACAGCTCACCATTGCTGTTGACAATCTTCTCGGCGGGGGCAAAGCCCCCCCTGCAGCGCTCGCAGATGGCATTTGCAAGCGCGTTCGCCATGTTGCTGTCATTAAAAAAAAAAAGAAATCGAATATTAGCCTAACTAGACAACAATACTGGTTGTTGGTATTTCCCCCCCCACACCAGGCCAAACTGCATCAACCTAATGCTAAGCTGCTCAACACAAGTTTTTCAACGAACTTCATGGCTTGTGGCATCTCCTTAGAAATAAAACTACCACTTCTCCCTGCTCCCTAACTCTTTAGAAACAAAATCCCTGCGATGTGCTCTAATTAATTAAAAACCCCAAACAGAAATGTTGTCACTACAGACACATTTACAGGCTTTTTATGGTTAAAAAAGACAGGCAATTCAAAGTACTATAAGAATTACGAAATACATTAAAATTACTGAAAACAAGGGCAAATATTAACAATGATCAAGGCATCACCTAAGAAAACATAAATGATTAATTGCAAACCAATTCCTAATTCTAAAATATATATATATAACAGCATTAGTTCAGAGCTCTAAATAAACAATGTGAAAGGGTGTGCAGGATCTAGTCTGGTAGACATTAATGAAAACCAGAATAGTTAAAGAATTATCCTTTATATGAGCTCTGCATAACTTGAAGTCATTTCATAAATTTAGTTTGAAGTCAAGGGATTTTTTATTGGCTTGTTAGGGTTTATCTCAGGGAGCGCAGCTCATGATGTGCCAGCTCATAGCCCACTCCAGGGCCAAGGGGGAGGGTGGGAATGCTCTGGCTGCCCCACTGCAACCCACACACAGGCCAGCACAAGCTGGCAAATCCATGCCAGGGATGTAAAGAAATACTGAAACAGCAACCATGGTTGCTTCTCAAAGGCACAGGACCGAAAAAATGGCAGTGTGGTAGCTGTCCACATCTGCAGAAAATAGTACAGCTGTGTTTCAGTTAATTAAGGCCAGAAAAAGGCTCTTTTGATTTTTCCTTTGCAAACGCTTTTTTACTCATGACTAGACTCTCAAAGCTATGTCTTTCAGGATCACTTCTCTGCCCTAATACCATGTGGTAGCAGAGAGCAAATATAGGGCAATGGTCTAGTTTCATTATAATCTGATGTCAGCTGACAAAACCACTGACTCAAACATCTATCTGGGAGGTTATTAGACAAGTGACATTATTTTAAATACATGTGCATGCATGCACACGTTTTGATACCGCTATCATGCTGTGGCTGTAAGTGCAGAGCCCAGAGTCCTCTGCGAGATCCCAAGCCTTCCTTCTTATCCCTTCAAGGGGATAAGACCTCTGGCTCCCACTACGTTCAGTAGGAATTGAATTCATTCCTTGCACACCATCCAAGGGAGCAAGCAAACACTTAGTAAGTGGTTCAAAATGGAATGTGTTTTATCTGTTTCTTACACTGTCTCACAGAAAAGCCCTACACAAGGTCACATCTGACATGTTATTATTAGCTGGCACTTTTTTTTCTCTCTCTTGATCTTTGCAGACGAGGAAAACAGTAACTGCAATCCAAATATCCACTGCCCTCACAGTGAAACAAGTGGGCAAATTTCACATGAAGATCAGATGCAGGATGGTCTAACCCATACATAACAGACAGACCTATGGACAAACTGCAGTGACTATACACATAAGGAGTGATCAACTATAAATCTTGCCAATGGCCTTCATGGACTGTGTACACTTTCTGTGGGGCAAAACCTCAGTCAACTTCCCCATCCTCCTTATCAATCTAAATAAAGAATAATCACAAGAGAAACTGGGATCTTTCATCGTCACTTCAACAGTGCTCGAGCATTAAGGATATCAAAAGCTGCCATAGGTAAATTATAATCCAAGCAAAAATATGAAACAAAGTTCAAAAACAAATGAAAAAAAAGTTTTCCTCTTCAGGAGAAAGTGCTTCACTTTCAAACACATCATATATATAAAACTAGTGAAGTATGAAATACTTCCACATTAATGAAGCAGTTTATCCATTTGCCCAGAATAACTGGCAAACAACCTGACGGCAGAGAGACTACTTTACAAATTCCAACCCCATTTTTACTGCTGATAAAAATTTTTGACACAATTAATGATGAAATTTAAAGTAACAATTCAAATTTTAGTTGACAGTTACATTGCAATGTTTCAAGCAGAACAGTGGCAAAGGTTGGATGAGAGAACAGCTTGTAAAGCCTGCTCAGATCTCAGATAATAAAATACATTATGTACAATACACCAGTAATGTCACTGCAGTTACACCCCGAAGCTGAACAGAATGAACTTACAATCTTGCATAAAAGTCACAAAACTCTTTGTAGAGTTTTATTTCACTGTGCCTACGTTGCAATTTTGACACTGGTTTCTCATCTTCATTTCCTGCAGAGTTGTGAGCATCAGGAGTGACCTTGTATGCAACCTCTTCATCCTCTGGGATGGGGTACGGCTGAGCTCTGCGCTGGAAGTCCATCTCGCTCTGACTGCTTTCCCAGGTGTATATATTCTATGCTTATACTGCAAAGAAGCTGTAGGCAAAGTCTGCAAAACAATATGCTGGACTTCCCCTTGTTCCCAGCAAAGTGATTTACTTTCACAGCTCCGTGTCATGTAGCTGGAGCTACTCAGCGCCCTGCTAGAGCTTCAAGTTAAAAGTTCAGTGGCGGGGCTGTGAGCCTGTCACGCTGAGATTTACTGAGGCTGGCGGCGCACAGAGGAGAACACTCCCCTGCCAGGCCCTCATGTAAACTCGGATGCTGGAAACGGTCTTCGCTGCTGGCTGCTGACAGAAGCTGCCCAGCAGAGCTGTGGTGTGAGTAACCTATGTGAGCAAAGAAGTTCACCACCAAACTTGTCTGCAGCTTCTTTCTGCTGGGGAGGGGGGGTGGAGACAGACTCTAACAATATTTTACCATGGGCAAACCAGCAGTGGAAAGCAGGAAGAGAAGACTCCTGTCTGCAGGTAAATATTGCTTTAATGCTATAGTATGTTAACTATATTGTAAAAATGGCCTTTAATGCTCCACTTGTGTCTTCTAAGTCATATGTGCTGAATTTATCTATAGGTCTTTCCTCTTGTCAGTACTTCAGACAAGGGAAAGGTACAGACAGATAATTTGATTTCTGTTGTGCTTCCCAGGCCATTAACCAAACTGAAAGGCATGCCATAATGGACAATATACGAAGGAGGAAAACCAAAGCTTTATTTCCAGTGATGTGCTGCATCTAGAACAACTATCCAATCTAAAAACACTAACTGAAGTAAGATTTGCTGCTAATAATGACAGTCCTTCAAGATCTCCCTCTTTAAAGCACAGTGCTTATGGCAGATGGGGGATACCCGGCTTCCTAACTTTACTTTCTAACTGCAGAAAAGGAAGGCTTTTGGGAAGCCCTCCTGAGTAACTAACTTTTGTGTTGAACTGGCTCAGCCTTGTTAACAATCAGTTGAACTGCAGAACTGCATGCACTCTGTGCTCATGACACACAGCACACTGGTATCTGAAGAATCTGCTAGTCTTTGAGAGGGCATGAGAAAGCACAGGATGACAAGAAGGACATGAGCAATGGGAACAAGTAGAGAAACTAGAAGATCAGAGAATCACAGAATCATTTAGATTGGAAAAGACCTCAAGACCACTGAGTCCAACCATTAAACTGATACTGCCACATTCACCACTAAACCATGTTCCCAAGTGCCACATCTACATATCTTTTTAATACCTCCAGGGATGGTGACTCCACCACTTCCCTGGGCAGTCTGTTCCAGTGTTTGACATTTCCATGAAGAAATTTTTCCTGATCTCCCATCTAAACCTTCTGTGGCACTACTTGAGGCCATTTCCTCTTGTCCTGTCACAGGATACGACGGAAGGTCTAGTCAAAGCTACAGTTTCTTAATACACCTGCACTTTCCTAGGACCTACCACAGAGGGTCTGGTTGATGACGGTTTTTGGCCATACCTCTCACCAGCAGCTGGGACAGCTTGCTCAGCAAGTGTACAACAGCCCCCACGCCACTGTCCATGCAGGCCTGAGCTTGAATGCAGCTGCCTTCCCGCAGCTCAGCCAACACAGTCCTATGCTGCTGCTTCTGCTGACAAATTTGTGGAATGGGTTTGGTCAGTGTCTTTCCTTCACTTCCCCTCAACAAGGAGCAACCCCTAGGCAAGCTATTTCCCTGCATAGGTGGGACCCAGGCAGCATGACCCTGCTTATTTGCCTGTCTGTAGGTGTGATTATTCACCCTATGCCAGAGCTACCTGCAGTCACACGCTCTAACAGGCTAACGAGGCTGCACCTTCACCACTGACAGCTTGGCTGCAGCTCAAGCCCTATTTTTATCTGTCATGAGGCAAGCTCCAGATGAAGCAATGTTCAGGTTGTAGCCCTAGGCCACAAAGATCTTGCCAGAGCACCACTGCAGTCCTGGAACAAAAGGTTTCTGCATTCTCTGGAGCATGAGTGATAAAAATGAGCAGTGTCTGCCCACAGATATGCAGGTATAGTGATGCCAGTTCACTACCTATATGCAGGTATAGTGATGCCAGTTCTGCTTCTTTGTCTTGCTTCCCAACACTTTGTGCACAGGCCAATGCTGAGCTTCTGTGGATATAAAAAACTCCAGCAAGACTGACTGCAATGGACTAAAAATGCTGATTCATCCAGGATTAGTGCAAGTGCATGAAGCCACTAAGAAAAGAAACAGCAAGTCAGCCTATCTCTTCCTCTTATTTTCTCAACAATTTCCCAACTGTTTTCCTGTATTTTGTCCCAGATCACAGACAATTCTCCTGGGAAGATGTGGCTGCAAATCAGAAGTTCCCTGTAGAGTTTTTCTCCTGGTAGACTACTACAATTCTTGCAGTAACCTGAAATCCATAGGTGACCAATGTGGCTAGAAGCCACTTCTGCTTCCTCATGTCCTCTTTTGTCAACAAGAAAACATTTGCTTGCTTCTTCAGCTTGCTACTGTACAGTCTTCCGCATGGCTGTAGCAGAGCAAGTAGTACAGAAAGTTAGTGCAGTAAGATGTCCATCCAAAATCTTTAATCTTGGTTTAATCTTGCTAGTTTTTTTCAAGAAGCAGTCCTTCAAACATAGGACTCCATATGTGGAATAAGTAGAAGCTGCCTGGTTCTCCAGTCATATTACCATTGCTGCTGGTGGAATGACTCCCAATGTTTAAGCCAGAAAGGAGCTTGACATGAGTTTAAAAAGGGCCTTTCTGCTACTGAACCAAAACACAGCTTCTACTGTGAAGATCTGGTAATCCATGAATCCAGAGCAGCTGGCCATCTTGCTCTTTTCTGTCATTTTGCAGGAGGCGTGCCGCCAAGATCTGAAATACATTGTTAAAAATACACTGCATTTTCATTAGGGAACTCTAGGTTACTCTGAGGTGAAGTTGTCCATGGGGAGTGAGAAAGCATGTAAGGGGTTGTTTTGCAGCAGCAGCAGCTTCCCAAGGGCATTCCCTGGGAAATGGGACAAAACATAGCAGCCTGTTGTTAAAGATGCAGTGTTATGGAGAAAAGGGAGAAGTTGAGTGTTTAAATAGAAAAGGTAGGTATGAAAGAAAAAGACAGTCTCCTCTTGGCACACCGAGGATCTTATCAGAAGCAAAGTCTGGTGGTAGGGAAGGTGCTGAAGGAAATGGTAGAAGAGGGAGGGAGAAGTGTCCCGCTGCAGTTACCAGAAGGGCTTTGGTAAACAATAGCAAAAATAGCTGCACTGCCTAATCCCTGCTGAAGGATGACCGCTGCCTCACTCCACGCTGCTTTCTCTGGAGAGCTTCCCAGTCAGGCTGCCCATGCCGGTGGCTGCCAGGGGCAGACAGGGACTCTTACAGAGACGGCTCGGTGGCCAGCCAAGCCTGCTGAGCATTTCACTCCGTGCCACAAATAGCCGTGCGCAGCAGTCACGGCTCCAAACAAGGTGCTTGGCAAAGGCAGCTGCTGCTTGGCAACCCATTTGTGCCACCGTGACATATCGCTGCACCGCCGGCGCTGTCGGCAGGCCAAATGGCCCATCGGGACACGCCGGGGGGATGAGTAATCACAGCGCATCCCACCACTTCCCCCACAGGTACGTGTGGTTTCATTCTAAGGATGTATTAACAGATGCTATGCAGTGGCTCTCACGCGCAAAATACAGAACAACCTAGAACAGAAGTTTGGCTGCAAAAGACGTGTGGGCTTGCAGCGCCCTGCTCTGATTTCTGCATCAACATTTTAAAGCACTAGTTGACCTTTGGTGGGGGTTTTTTATTGAAATTAAAAACACTCCTGGGTTCTGGTTGCTGCAATTGTATATCTCTTAAGCAATAAAATACTTTCCATGTTAAGCTGGTCTCCTAAGGCAGTTTGAAAGAAGGCATGAATCTTTTACAGAATAAAAATGCATATTACAGGTAGGATTTTCAGATATGCTCAGCACTGCTATAACTACTGTTTCTATTAAAAATCAAGAAAAACCATTTTGAAACCACTACAGTAAAAGCCAGGTGAATTCTGAGTGCTCCTAAAAGCTTCATTCTTTAATCTTCACCTCAAAATGCATAATTAAGCTGATGTGGTGGGAGTTTAAACAGGGCAAACAAAAAGACAATTCTAGTTGTTTCATATACTTCAGTATAAATTTATTCTAGTATAAACATGTCCAAAAAATGCTTTGGTCTCCGCAAACAGAGAAGGTTCACATTCCATCTCTCCATAAGGAAGTAAACATAACTGGAATAGACAGGTAAGCAGCACCTTCCCACACAATGTTTTATCAATCATTCAAGCACAGCGAAAAATCAGCCTCTGACAGAATTTGTAGAAAGGTAGAGCAGTATGCAACTACAGCATTTTCCTGTTATAAGTAATATTTCAGCAAAGTATTGTCTTTTCTTCCTGCTGGTTACAAGTATTACCAAATGAAGCCATGCTCCGTGTAAATCAAGTCATGACTTCTGTGTGCAGATTTTTGATACTCTTTAAAACAGTCATCTCTTCCTCCCCCACTACTATTTTTTTTTAATCCTGTGCAAAGAGGAAAAACAAAACAACAGACACAGTATCATGTGTGAGAAGCTCATGAACTCCAGTAATTTTCTGTAGCATGAGACACAGCATATTATCGGTTATTCTTGAAATTTGCACCCTATGTGGTTGACTGCATGCCTACTTCACTATGGTATACAAATTCTGTATCCAAAGTCCTCCAATTCTATAAATTTCAAAGATGCATTTGCACTGATGCTTTTCATATAGCATTTACAGACTCATTTCCAATTTCAGAATGATAAAAAAAGGTCACCCACTCAATATGAGAGGCTGCACATCAAATGTCCCTGAGACACTCACTGAAAAGAACCATCTTTTCAAGCCTGAAGAGACAAGATCAGGTCCACCAAGCTCCAAAAAAGTGACTGGACAAGAAGAAACAACCTCAAGTTGCATCAAGGGAGGTTTAGATTGGACATTTAAAAAAAAAAAAAATCACGCATAGGGGTGTTATGCATTGGACCAGGCTGCCCAGAGAAGTGGTAGAGTCACCATCCCTGAAACTATTTAAAAGACATGTAGATGTGGCACCTGGGGACATAGTTTAGTGGTGGACTTGGCAGTGCTGGGTTATTGGTTGGACTCGATAACCTTAAGGGGTTGTTACAACCTAAATGATTCTATGATTCTAAAACAATACAGTGACATATTTCTCTTTAGGGTAACAGTTTCCTAGCACCAATATTCAGTTCATGTCATCTGTCACTGACATCCACCAAAAATCCTCCATTGAATCCTCAGTGTAATGGCAAATGCCAGCCTTTGATTCTGCCTGAGTCATCTGCCTGCACTATGTGGAACCAATGTTTTGACAAGCTGAACAGCATGACCTGAGCGGTTCATCCAGGAGCTATAATTATTACTATGACTCAACATAACACCCCAGCAATCAGGAGAGACTTCCAGTATATCCATGCAGCTCCTTGTAGGGCAGAGAGAACTGCAACACCAGGCTTCCCAGCTCACAGCAACATCCTTATTATAGTCAGGTCTCCAATGAAGACACCATGCTGAGGACTGACCTTCAGCATTAGTAACCTGCACATCACACACATCTTTTATTATTACTTTCTTACTATTAATCTACACTTTCAGCAACATAATCTCTTCTCACCATTCGTTTGAGCTTCTGTATGATCAAGTGCAAAGTTTTTCATTGCCTGAATTAATTTTGAGCAGAAGTACAATGTGTTATAGCAAATATCTCCTCAGCTGTTCCTCATCTCTCACACACATACTAAATTGTAATTATTAGTCACTTCAGGTTTTGGTTTCATATTTTTCTCTTCCTACATCCACTACAGCATCACCAGGCTTTAAAATCTGCAGAGGATGGCAGACAGCTAAGCCATCTGCCGTTAATACTGCTGCATGAAATAATAGCCCTAATATTCAACAGGCAAGAGAACAACCAGAAGCAGTGTATGTTCCTAAGACTCAAGAATGAGTTATGTGTCTACAAATAACCCTAATACAAAATAACTTTGCTTTCCTATGTCATTACAATGGTCTTAACATTTAGGGAATGCAAACTGAAGGTCTTCATCTTGTACTTCATATTTATTAGCTATTCAATGCTAGAAGCAGACCTGCCAAGTAAACATGAATTAATTTCAGTAGCAGTTTGTGCAAAGCAAGACTTCCATGCATTTTTCTAGCAGAAGGTTTGGCAACTATTGCCAGGTTTTTTTACAGTAATGGTTTCTGTCCCAACACCTGACTAATCCTCAATGAGTAAAGCAGCAGTGGACAGTTACATCTATTACAGCACTTGTGAGGGAAGATGTAGAAGTTACCCCTCGCAACAACATACTGCTGGGATCATCCGAAACAGCAGCATTTTTTTTTGTTTGACAAAACAGAATCAAAGGAAAGAGGGAGGATGACAGGGGTTTGTGCTTTCAATCAGAGGGGTTCGAGCCCTGCCAAGACTCCTTCTGCTTTGCTACACACCGTGGAGAAGTGGGTGTAATCTGAGGAGTAGATTTAGAGAGCATTTTAGAAAGCATTTTATTTTCAAACTGAGCAATTACTTGTACACTTCAGACAAAATGCATGACCTGCAACTTCGTAGCTCATGGAGTTATGATATTCTGAAGCTGCATTGCTCCAATGTCCTTTAAAAAAGCATATATATTAGGACCAGCTTTGCAATGTGTCAGAAATATAGGGTATGCTTCACTTCAGTTTCTGAAGTCAGTGAGAAGAAATGTACAAAATAAAAACTGAAAAGCCAGATATTGAGAAGGACAAATAGGTTTCAATGCAAACTTCCTGTACTGCAACAAGGGGACCAGCCAGGGCAGTTTTGAGTCATGACTCCAAGTGGGAGACCAATAGTTGCATAGAAACAGAGTTCAAAAGGTAGACTCACCTCGGGATCAAGAACTTTATGATCTATGAAGAGTGTGGCATGCATGGATTTGCCATGCTAGAAAAGTCAAACATCATTTCACATTTGCTCTGCCTTTGTCCACTCATGCCTTGCTGGAACAGCTTGAATGTTTTGAATCTTTCATTTCAAAAAGCACAGTGGTGAAATGCTGTCAGGTATTGCTATCTGTGTCTGCCAGTATGTAGCTTTCTTTGAGGCTTATAGTAAAAAGTTTTTAATTCATTTTTTTCTAGTTCTATCACGGCCATTAGGGCAGCCAGAAACAGCAGAAAAGCTACAAGGAAAAATGTCACAAAAGTCAGAAACCAAATTTCTCTTGTTGGACAAAAGGCTCCAAAAAGATCAGAAAGGTTCATCTATGAAGACCCATCACAAGATGACTTAGAGTCTGTGGGCAAAATTGAGCAGTATCATAAAAAACCACTGCTCACAGAGCATCATATATGAAGCCATCATTTCAGAATTCTACCAGGAACTACATAAAATGAGAATTTCTACACAGCTGGCAGATACAAAGATGAAAACTGAACAATGGCAGCCTAAAGCTGCTATCACAAATCAAGCAAGGAAAAAAATAACACCCAACTGTGTGTACTACAGCATCAGATAATACACATGAAAACTCATAGCACCGAGTGATTTGGTAAATGCCCTGAGATTGTTGGGTGCAAGGCAAAACCAGAGGAGTTAACGGAAGGAAAAAACACTGAATGCCACAAATTCTGTTGGAAGTCTCTGAGCCACAGCTGGTGGCAAGCTGGGGTTACTACCAAAGGCAATCCCATAAAAGGACCACTCTTTCCTTCTACCTCCCTCCACAGGCATCAGCCTTTGGCCATCCTCAGAAGCAGCATACTTGGCAAGCTAGAGCTGTTCTCATGCCTGGGGAGCATCACGTAAAAGGCTCACGGTCCTCTTGAGGACACTGTGTCAGTTAGCTTTGGGTTTCCTAGAACAGCTCAGAGACCTCAGGAAAACAAAATAAAAAATATAAAGAAAAGGAATCCAAATTTACAACCTTCAAACTTTTCTCTCAGATGCCTGCAAGTTGGTAATTTTTTTTTAAGTGGTAATGTCGGCATCATTTAGTTTTTTCTCTTCTGTGTGTAAATTCACTTCAGTGTGACAGACTGCATTCAAAGGACAGCTTAATTATAATGAAGAATAATAAGCAATCACAGTATATTTTCTTTAGAGAACACCTCTGATTAGGTGTCATCAGGACACACAAAAACAATAGCAAAAGAAAAGAAATGTACAATATTCACTGTTAGTAAGAACAGTGAAAATCTTAATTGCTAAAATCATCAAAGCTTACATGTTTACTGAAATCATAGATTTAAGAGGAAAAGTAGTTACTGTTTGGGTTGATGTTACACAAGCAGCTGTCTCTGGTCATTTGGAGTCACAGGAGGTGATAGTCCAGGTGAGCAAGTCAAACAAAATCCCTTAGTTGTTATGCAGTGTAGGAGACAAGGCATGAGAGAGAAGGCAAGCAAAAAAGGGTGTGTTCCTCCGGAGTTATTTTAACCCCTTGAGCAGTGAAAAGTACAGCACAAATGAACAGTAAAGCCTCTAGACATTTGGATACCTCAAACTAAGGCTCAATGCAAATTCTAAATATCCCAATATTAAAATCTAACCATGAAGCATATTTTTGCTGGCTGTAAGTTACTCTAATTAATGGTACCAATTCGGTGTTACATTTACACGGACAAATCCCTTCTTCAATTAGAACAGCTAGCAGACCAAAGTACTTCTTACTTCAAAGCTGCCAAGAAGCCGATTCAAATGAGTATTTGTAGCACCCAGCTCTCCACTATTCTAGCAGTTATTAACCAGAGCAAATGAAGCAGCACAGTTTTTTTGTGTCTTAGCACTTCTTTTTAAGCTTTTCCTGCTTAAATAAATTAATCACTTTTTTAACCAATGTATGGACCAATTACTGCTTCACCTGCTGACACTGGCATGGTGAACAAGTTAAACAACTCTCACAGAAAGCAGCCATATAAATGTTAACATTGGTGATGCTATAAAGAAACATTACCAGGAGAAATCAAATTTAAGTAAGCTTCCAGGTGCAGACAGATCTTTTATTTTCACCTTAACCTGCTCTCAGTACCCTAAAGCACCTGAAGGCTCAACAGGTCCCTGGTTTCCCAGACAGCCCCTGACCAGCATTTCCATTCCTTCTTCCTAGGAAGAACAGGTCTTCAGGGCTGATGTGCAGCTGGAAGCAGCTGTACACCTTATCTGGCTGCTACACATATGCTTTCGACAGCAGGTTAAGGAGATTTGTGACCTTGCACAGCTCCCAAATGCTGTATCTCATAAAGAAAGGGAGACACTCAGCCCTACAGTGTTGTTAGTGTGCAGAATTTTATTCATTTGTTTCTTTTTACACTCACCTACAAGCCTTGGTGAGCAGAGCCTATCCCCCCTAAGGCTCAGTGGGACATAACAATGGGCTTATGCCTCCTGTTTCATCTGCACGGGAGTCTTTGTGCATGAAATTTTGGGGCACATCCACATGCCTTCCAGCCTGGAGTCAATGTGCACAGGCAGGCAGGACCCTGAACAGATCCAGCAGAAGACTGCCTGTACCTACTCACACACATGTACCCATCAGCTTCAGCAGCAGAGAGCAAAGGGAATGCAGATACTCAAACTATTAATATGGAAAACATATACAGTGCTTTCTGCACAGGAGAACAGAGCAGTGAACTATGAGTGACTGACAGCCACTGATGGAAGCTCATCAATGATTATTTATTGTAAATGCTGAAATTTACTGTTTGGTAAAGACTTGAGACTAACCCCTTCAAAAGTTGTTTACATTTTTAATGGCATTTGAATGCATATGAACGTAGAAAAGAGAGCTACAGATAGTAGCTAACGGTGATCAAATTCACTTTTAAGTGTAATTGTCAAAAAAACCCCAGAGATAATTGCTTCTGCTTTTGCCAGAACCTTGTACTGAGCTCTGTGAATTAACACTATCAATTTTTTTAGAGGAATTATTCTATTTTTACAAAAAACCCATGGGATGAGAAGGGGGAAGAGCAAAAATAGCTAGCATACTGCTACTGCTAAGTGAGTCTTAATGATTAATCATAAATATATGAGTACAATTTCCTTTGCATCCTGTTTGCTGAGAAAAGCAAGAAAGAATAGGTCAGCATACAGTCAGAATTTTTTACATGCCGTTTCTAAAGACAAAGCAAGACAAGACTTACAGGAGATGTCATTTTTTTCCCACTAAATCAATATAGCTGGAAAAGAACAAGTCTTCAGAACAGTTGTTCTGAAAAGCAGATTTCTCAGGTTGCATTTAGTTCAATGACTGCTGCATCTGTTGCACACAGGAGAAAGATAAAAGTGTCTGGCATCCTCTTGCATTTTGAACTCTGCACCCGGGGAGCATCCTGCATAATTAAGGTTTACGAGCTGGTGAGTCTGCTCAAACAGGTGAAGAGAGGTCTGCATTCAGCACCCCTACCTCAGTGGAGGTCTAAACCAACCACATTTTTGTACTGTGCAAGTTCAAGAAAAAGATGAGCTATCCAGACCACCTTTTACATGGCACAGACAGGCTGCAGCTCCCTAAAAAGTCAGTAAAGCACCAGTTACATCTCCAGCAGCACATTAAAAGGCTGCCAGAAAGGTTATGAGGTTCGTTAAGTGATGCACGGAGTGAGACAGAAAAAGAAGCCAAATTTCCCATCACCATCAATGTGCTTGCTGTGAGGACAAATTAAACGTATGCGATACATTACACAACAAACATATGTTCCGGTGCACATTATGAGTTTCAGTACAGTGTTTCACAGTGCCCTGATTATTAGTAATCTCACACGTTTTAAGTACAAATGACACTGACATTCCCAGGAAAGAGCAAAGGCAGAATTTTGGCACCAAGCCCTGCTGAGCTGCTTTGTAATGCCAACACTTGGCTATGTCTCAGCCACAGTTTGCAGATACACAGGTCCCTGTCCCACCAAGCACATCTGGCTCCTGCTGTGATGGCTGGACTCAGCAGCTTAAATAAATGGTTTTAAATACAGAAGTTCTCAAAGGGTGATCTGGGGACACTGACATCTTGAATACATTTTGGCCCATGATTAGAAGAACACTACTTGAACTGAGAAAGCAGGTTTCAGTGAGCCGTTGCTCGAGGGCTGATATTATTGGATTAATATGTATGTAAAACAAAATACAAAGGTACTAGAACAAAGAACTGGAGAGAGATACTACGGGAGGGCATTGCAAACCCGTGGATGGCAAGATATATTTAGCAGACATAAAAGAAACCTCTTGTCTTTCTTGTGGACTCTAGATACTCTGAAAGTATTTGCTAAGGACAGGCATCTAAGTGGCACTGGGAGAACATATGGAAAAAACAGAGCTTTCCATTTTTAGAAAACTGATGAGCTTTTCCTCTTTGTTCCCAATTGTTCTTTGCCCTGTTGATATGTCATAATTCTCTATTTATAATGCCATAGCCTTTTGCCATGGAGAATGCAGTAAAAAAAAAAGCCTGCCTTGCAACACACTGAAATATCACAATATGGGTTAGGAAGGAGCAAGGTTTAGTTTGAATAAGAACCAGCTTAAGCTATTAGCAAACATAAGATAAGCTCTATGGGTTGTCCCCTTGCTCTAAAAGCATCATTTGACCATGCTCTATTCACCTTCTTGTACCTCCAACTCTCTGCCCTAAGCTGATTCACAAGCCGCCTGATTCGCTAATTCCTCCAATTTGGATTTTATTTCTCAAGACCAATCCCTGTTTCATGTATTTCTCATCTCTAACCGGAAGAAGCTCAGGCAATCAAAACACTCGGACTTATACTGGTGCAGTAAACACACCCCTTTGCCCTATCCAGCCCCAAAATGGTCTCATTCCCATCTTGGATATGCATAGTAATAACAGCAACACAACCATACAGAGCTAGTACTCATTTTTATGTATATGCTTTAAAAAGAGGCTTTCTCTTCCCCAAACAGATCTCTCTTTCCTCATTGCTAGTTTTGTACAAAAGAAACTAAATGTAAAAATGTCAACAATCTCTGCACATCTCTTAATCTACTAAGTCTGGTTATTCTTCCAACTGCAGTCATATGAATATAACGTGGATACTGCTAATGCTACTAGAAATCCATCTTGGAAATCAATTCAGAATTAGTACTACAAAGAGATACCAAGCACACATACCAGACCTGCAAGTTAACACATTTGTGGAAGCGATATGCTATTTCTGACATCTTATGGCAAATAATCTCTGTAGGTTACAATCATACATTTTGCCACAATTAAGGTCCTTAGTTACAACAAAAGAGTAAATCCTCCAGATCTGAATAACCATTCTTCTGAAATCGCTAATGCAGTTGACAAAAACACAGTAACAAAAACGTTTCAAATTACACACCACTCCAACCTGATGCACAACCACTACCAAGGAAAAATAATCTAAAAATACAATGAGACAGGCATTAGGAGATAGGAAGTACTTCCTCTCCACTGAGGCTTTTGTTAACAGATACACAAGGTTCCTTTTCTGAGGAGCTTGAAATGGGAATGGATTGCTTTCACGCTGAGCACACTTAGAAAAACACTTTTGCATTTTTACTTTTTTTTGGGAGGTGTCTGCACTTACTCAAGTTACAAACAAATCTTTAGTCTTCATGCTCCAAACAAAGGCTTTTTGCAAATTCATTGTTAATTTTTTTCAAAAGGTTCACAACATCAGGAAGATAACCCCAGACATTAAATGGCTTTCTGATTTTTGGTCACCGTTGCTGAGTAAGGTCAGGCTAAGTAGCCCTGCTGCATTCTTTTGTCTAAAGCCCTTTACGCATCAAAGAACCACCTCCCCCCCGCCCATGAAGAAACCCAGAGCCCAGCAGCCACCCCAGTTCCACAACACCAGCTTGGCACAGGGACTGTGCCAAGACCCTCAAGAGGCAGCACAACCCACAGAACCTGGGTGACCCAGAACTAGCTTCAAAGCAGACGGAGCAAAATTATCAGTTTATTTACTTGCAAGTGCTGGCTGTCAGAAGAGATCCAGAAGTAAACACCGGCTAACATTTGCCCTTCCCAAAGTCAGGGAAGGCCGTCACGCCATCGCCAGAATGCACAAGGTCACCGTATGGCTCCTGTTATCCCTCCTTCAAGGGTTCTTCCGTCGTGTTTCGGGGCTGCTTCTCAATGCATGTGTTTTGCAGTGACTTTCCAGAGCTGTGGCTGCATTTTGTTTGTTAAAACCACCGAAACAAGCGGGCAGCAGAGAAGGGCTCGGTGCCCTGGCAGTACCATCCATTTGCACTCACCTCAGGTTCTCTTCCTGTGACCCGGGCAGGACACTGTCAGGACGATCCCGTCTCCTCCTGTACAGACCTGAATGTGACAACTCTTTCAGCTGCAAGGCCGTCATATTCCCCTACCTGGAGGAGGGCTGGGTTTGTTTTTTTTTAAAGGTGAGGGGGGTGTTTTGGCTTTGGGTTGGGTTTCTTTCCCCCGCCTCTCCCAGCTGTGGGTGCCGAGGAGCGCGCCTGCCAAGATGCCTGGAGAGCAGCGGCTGGGCGGTGTGTCGGCACACCTGCGCCCGCCGGAGCCACCAACCTCTGCAGGCAGGCAGGCAGGCAGGGCAGGCACCCGCCGAGCTGCTTCCTGTTTCTCATAGGTACACACCCTCCCAAAGGGCACCACATTTCCTTTATCACCGGATCACACCTAAGGGATGCGTGTGACAAGCTCACCCCCTTCCCTCCAGCTTTCCTCGAACTCTCAGCGCCCCGACAGGCACGACCCTGCCCTGTGCTGGGCAAAGCAGGCGGCTCTCCCAGCGCCTCCGCAAGAAGCTACACATCTCCAGCACTGCAATGAGCTGTTTACTTTTTCCTGTTATAATTCATGACAAAAGGAAAGTCATTAGAGCTATGAAAATTGAGAGTTACTCAAGCACGCTGGCAAGCTCTGACAGGGAGGTTAATGCAGCAAAGTGTGCCGCAAAGTAACTTCAGTAACTCGCATTAAAATACTCTTTTGGAAATGCAACAGCACTGTGCATTTTTCTTTTTCTACCTTGAAAATCAGAAGGAAACCACAGTGTAATTTTCTTCCTACTCTCAGCTATCAAAACACAACCACTATACCAGTTTGTCACATTTTGTAGTGATGGAGTGTCCTGTGTAATTGTAAAACAGGAATGGAAGTGCTCGAAGTTTCCTGCAAGGCAGGAAGGTGGTTAGCAGGAAATTTTGCAAGCTCTGCATCTCATCTCTTTTAGTAAATCTTTAGTAGTAAATACAACACTTCATTCCAGGAGGCTTCAAAAAAGTTTACCACTTCTTGAAAAACGTTTACAATTTCTTTGACATTATTCTTGATACATATAAACAAAAACTTCAGAGACTTTACTTCTACGTGGTGAGGGGGAAGGTGTATTTTTAAAATGAACTTGCATTTAATAAAAGCCAAGAAACCTAACAATTAGCAAGGGCTGTTTTGACTATAATAGGAAACAAGTTCTACGTGGTATGAATTACAGGTTTCATTATTAAAGTGTTTATTTTGTTGCAGAATATATGTAAGAGTATTTTTGAATTTCTCTAAAAGAAAAAAGTGTAACATAGGTAATACTGGGTATATCATATGACACCTATTTTGTTGAGATTACCAGACTGAACACAAACACAGTAATTTTATATAATACTACCAATGTGCTTCAGTCTGGAATGTCATCAGCAGATAATATGAAATATCACACAGTGGAAAAATAACAAAATTGTTTTGGAAAAGGAACCACGTAACATGCCAAATAGATAATGGTTGCAAAAATTCAAAGTGATTTATATGGTGCTAGAGGGTTGCACACATTGAACTGTCAACAAGAGCTACACACATCTGAGCTCCTGTCCTCAGAAAATAAAAGCAAGAACGATCACAATATTTGCCTAAACATGCTGCATTCCAGTTTCAAATGAAGTATTTAAAATAGTTTCTCAGTACACAGTAGGATAAGCTTAAACATAATTAAATGCCAATTTCCTGCAGTTAGTCAATCAGCGATCCAATGAAAAGTTAATGCTGTTACGAGTGGAGGTTCAGGACAGCAGATGACAGATGTTCATGGCACAGCAGCTTTTATACATTACCAACAGTTTATACTCTGCTTTAAATACCTGTGTATGAATGATTTATCTTTGTCCAAATGATCAATTTTAGATAATAATCTAAAAAGTGACGAGTATATCTTTTTTCTGTGAAAAAGCTCTTTGTAAACTATTGAAATTGAAGTACTACCTATAAATTTGTTCACAGATTCTTATTCACTACAGTAGCCATCTGTTCAGCATATACTGAATACTTTTGTATTAAACATGACACAGGCTAATAAAAAATAAAAGGACAACTCTTCACCTACTTTGCTGCACGTTGCGTTAGTGTGAAGCACATCGCTTCATTAAACTTTTATTTATCTGCATGAGCAGCTGCTGTGCTTGGGCAATAACTTTTACTCAAGTGTCCTTGGAAACCAGAGCTGCACCAAACCGGTATTATGAAAAATTAAAATCAACACTACCAGACAAAGCATGCGAATTGAAGGAATACAGCAAGTCCAGACACAAAAATGAGTTGTAATACAGATCAAACCCACCTAAATATAAAGGAGGGCAAGATGGTTAGGTTTTTAAAGTAAGACTGGGGACTCAGCTCCATAGCTCCATTTCACAGTTCCTCTTCAGCAAACTCCAACAGGGGTCTACGCTGATTCAGAAAACACTTTCTTGGAGGACTTCAGAACAAGCTAAAAGCTTTCTACAAGAAGAAATGCAAACCAGACTCCTTTTCTGCCCTGTGGGATTGCCCATGAATCCTCACAAGAGACGAGGTTTCAAATCTGAATTTACCCAGTCAAACCTTAAGTTCTGAGTATGAAATACAAGTTATAAGGGTGTTTTTGGTAGAGATGCTGCAGAACACAAATGTTATTTCTCCAATAACTTGCTTAAATGCTTCCACAAAGCAACTGGGATAGACCTGGCTCTGCAAGAAGAGCTTCCCCAGCGAGTACCTCCCTACACCCCCTTTTACCTTCTAGCCCCTATCTGCTGTTTATAATTCCTTTTTTGAGAGATTACATTCTTCTTATGTGGGATGGGGCCACTTGGGCCTTTCACATTCCATCAGAATTTTTGAGGACCAGCCAAGTTACCACAGCTTTTCTCATTACCAGTAATGCACAGCCTTCTTGTATGTCCTGTACTTTGAAGGTTTACTCTTCATTTTCCAGTGCATGACTCTTCCCTCACGCAACTGACCTTCCTCCTGCCCCCAGAGAAAGACAACATTGCTACTGCAATGTGATGGATAACCATGGTGGTACCTGTCTTTCAGTAGAGGAAAATATTCCCCCATGTCTAACCAGCAAAAGGTGGAACCAAAGTATGCAGTCTTTCATTCATCACAAGCAGTAAATAACTTTTTATTATGCTCATGGTCGAGTTTGCACTGCAGTCCTACAGAGCATTTATTTTGATATTCCAAGCCTCCAGCGGTCTCCCCTAAATTTCTGTGAAAGTACTGCTGTTCTGGTGACTCTAGGTATTCAGCAGAATTTTCCTATCTTTTAAGATAGACAGGTTATGTCTGGCTAGTTTATACTACATTCAAAGGAATGTGAACAGCAATTCATGATGCTGGAAAACATGTAACTGAATTTAGGAATAACAATAAATGCCAAGTGCTTCAAATTCAGGACATTTCTTCATGAGTCTGTATTTATAGGGAATATACATTAACTATAGAAACCAGAAAACAAGAAGTTTTAGGTCTCTCAGTCCACATAGAAAAATATTTATTGATGTGTTTCATCTTTTATTCACTCAGGTGGCATGTTCTTTTTTTTTTCCCAAACTTTGAAAAAACTACCAAATTTCATTTAAATTTAGTTGAAGATTTTCAAATCAATAGAAAAAACTGTTTTCACAGCAGCACAGTCAGTCAAAACAATAATCAATAAAACATAATAGAGTGTTCTAAGAACACTATAAGAATGCCCGTGGTGTGCTCACAGTTACAAGGTAGCTGCATGTTAAAAGGGGAGCACATTCCTCCATCCCCTCAACGCTCACCCAGCATGTCACTGGAATCAGTTTCCAGAGGAATGTGTACAAGAGTGATGGTTTTCTACTATTTCTCGCAAGATTTGAAAGAAAAGCACACTATAAGGTGAAGGAAAAGGCTTATACATCAGCCAAGGACTCACTGCAGAAAATGAAGGAAAGTGGCAATTAACCTTCCAGCAGTTTTGCAGGAATCCCTAAAGCACCCAAATGATGCCCCAATGCCAACAAAGCTTCACGCCTCTCTGGAGCTGCAGAATGAGTCCCGACAGATGGGTTTGGGTGTCAAGGAATAGTGTACCACACTGTGGGTCCCTGCTGGGGCAGACAGTGACAAAAATGAAATGCACAGAGAGAATACCAAGCAGAAATGCTAAGGACAGACACCTTGAAACTAAAATTTCAAAGCTTCACGGGAGCCTAAACTGTAGATTCAAGGAGTTAAATAACTAATCACATATTTCCTTGCTTGTCTAATGTCACTCCAACATCCGTTTTGATGTTTCTTGCCGTGTTCCACTTAGTGATCAATCAGTCCTGAAGCATGCAAATTTAATCTGTGGATTAGGCTAAGTACTGAGGCACTTGATCTATGTCCACACTACAAAGCAGAGGTTTGGATTTATGTCCATGCTCCAGCTGACCAAGTGGGTTTGTTGCAATTTATCAGTAGTTACTAGTTTTTGTTAAACCTCATCTACTAATGCCTGTCCCTGCCATACAAGGCAAAGTAAAAAACTACACGAGGGTTGCAACATGGTCTAGTGCAATGTGTCCTGGCCCATGGTGGGGGGGTGGGGTGGGGGGGAGTTGGAACTAAGTGATCTTTAAAGTCCCTTCCAATCCAAACCATTCTATGATTCTATGGTGTGTGCAACACTCTTCAGAGCAGTGATGCACTCAACCCACTTAAATCCTCTGAGAACTGAGTGGGCAAAGCAAAGGCAGGGCTACTGTGGCGAGCATGGGGATCCTTTCTCATCCTGGCAGTATCAAACGCATCTCCACCTCCATGACTGGTGGCCCACAAGGTTTTGGTAGAGCATGGCAGAGATCCCTGCTCTCACTCCACATATACTATTCCAATAATAACAAAAAAATATGAAAGCAAACACAGGAAAATCTTCTGTCTGCCTGAATGTGGAGCAAGGTATTTTGCTTTCCTTCTCCAAGTTCTCTGCACATGCTGCTCCATGAATTCCTAAATTCAGCAGAAAAAAAACCTGCAAAAAACAAATTTTTCTCCAGCAAGCAGAAACTTACTTTGGGTGAGCTTTACAACACCTCCCTCTACTGGGAAAATACTGCCTGGTTTCTCGTGCCAGTATTTCTTTCTACAGCCAGAGGGAGGTACAGATTAACCCACACATACGTTAGTAATTCAGACGGGGGCCAAGATGAGAGCCGAGATGAATGACAGACCAGAGGATGAAGCTGCAGGTTAGCATTATAGCCAGAAATGTATGCTGTTAATCAGCAGATGACCCATGCATGAGTAGGTGTGCAAGGAAGAAAGAGTGACACAGCACGAATCATTTTTGTCCTCCCATTTGTAAGCCTCTTAAAAAAAAGAGTGACAAACAAGCTGGCAAACAGTTGATGCTTTAAGATGGGTACAGTTACTCATATGGACCTTGTACACGATGGGGTAACATCTTAAAAAAGAAAGGGAAAAAAAACCAACACACCCAAATGATGAGGGAAGGGAGAATTTCAAGCCAATAAAATTACAGTTTAGATTAATTTTCATAGCCTAGAGCATGTAGGAAAAAAACCACAAGCAATTCCCAACCTGCATTTCTAGATCCAGGACCTACCCTTCAGGATAATTTTTACTGTCATGGAATTAAAAGCCTCTTCCCAACAGAGATTTTCAAAACCGGTCAGAAATATACCTTTTAGGCTTAAGCATCTTGGTTATGATGCATGAAGATCCTAAGATGAAAAGTCTTATCTTTAAAAAAGTTGACTTCTACTTGCACTCTACTAGAGTAGATATGTGCAGAAGGTCTGCTTTATTCTGCTAGGATGGGAAAAATTGCCTCTAGAAAGGAGGGTAAAAAGCCCCAGGTGCCAGCTGGCTAATTGGGTGGTTAAAAGTTCTGCAGTAGATGCTACAAAAGACTGAAGAAATCTCCAAGTTAAAAAAAAAAAGAAAATTAAAATAATAATAATAAAAAATCCAGAAGCAGAGCTAGAAAACAGGTAGCAAATGAAGAAAACTGCCCAAAAAGCTGCTGCCCCAGATACCCCAAGAAATTACCTGCTCTGCCAGTTGGGTTTGTGTCCTGAAAGCCAGCAAGCCCCTTCAGGGGTGCAGAAGCTGACTGAGCCATTTCAGATGGGCAATTGCTGAGATCTGGTTTGGGTGGAGAGTTAGTGGGACATCTCAAAACAGGTCCCAGACTGACTGCGCTTTCAGTGAAGGAATGGGACTATTAGGAAATCCTAATTTTTCCCCAAACATCACTCATCAGGGTTAAATAAATGCAAACAAAACTGCAGCAGCCTATAAACTGCTTTCTCTGTTGACTACCAGCAATTACTCTCCTGGACTCTTTTCATTCCGTCTTACAAATACTTTTCAAATGACTAATGCTACATTACAAGTAGAGAAAGAAAAGCTTCTCATAAAGGTTTTGTTCCTTACACTGAAATGAAATGCCAAGGAGAGAAGACAGTACACTCCCCTTGAGAAGGCTGGAGCAGATGCTGGTCATGCTGACAACATGCACACGGCTTGAGGGCACCACCACCTCCTGGCACACAAACAAACACAACCAGGGAAGCAGTAGGTGACACTACTTTACAGCTCCAAGGGCTGGTGTTTTAGAAGGACAATCCAACCCTGAGCTCCCAAGAAGGCATGAGAGCCTTTGAATGCTGCTGTTTGTATGGTGAGGGATGGTCAATTTAGGAGCCCAGAAGCAATGATCCTGACTCTATGCCTGTAAACACACCTCACAGACACCTCACACAGTCTCTACTGCCCAAAAAACCAAAGCAGGGAACACATATTACAGAGGACAGGGGAGGAAGCAGGGCACAGAGAAAACACTTGAGACAGCACAGAATGTCAGACATACTGAAAACTCGTTCTATACTCTGACCAGCACTTCCAAGAAAGGTAGAAAATAGTGGGTCCCTAGAGATTATCACCTTTAAAAGCTCATCATACCTGTAGTATGATGATTTATTGTATATAAAAACTAATATTTTCTTTAAAGCAAAATATAGAAAGGAGATCAGATGTCTACAAAAAAGGAAGCTGAATACACGTAAAAACACTCAAAAATCAGGCAAGGTGCAATTTTTAGCAACTCAAAAATATCTTAATTTTTAAGTATATACATTTTGGTTTCAGAATTATTAAAACTCGAAATTCATATCCAAGCAGAAAAATCCATACTGAGAAGAAAAAAAAAACAAACCACAGTGCAAAAGAAATTAAAGTAATTCAACCTGGACATTCGGGATGATGTAAAATGGAAAAGCCATCCCCCCCTCCCCTTAATGCTGTAAAAATTACTTTGGGATTCAGCATAAAACATAAAAATATGATCTCATACGGATTTTTCATAATATTTTAAAGCACATGAAAAAAACCCTGACGATTCCTAAATTAGAGCAAAAGCCTTAAACCAAAAATGCACAGCTGCCCTACCATAAAAGCTTTGCTTCGCTGGAAAAGTTACTGACTTCTGACCATAACCATACCAGAAGCGATACAGTTTCAGTAATTTCTATAAGGTGGGACCGATCTATTCCTTCCACTGGAATTACAGTTTTGGGTTCAATCACTCTGTTGAAGTGTCCTCTTCTTCAGCCAGCAGAAAACCCGTCAGCAATGGTGTATCTTCAAACTGACCATGAATCCTCTGTTCTGGATGGGGACAAAATAGTGTCCCTAAAAACACTCCCAGGGAGCAAAGGATAAAAATCTACTGGGAATACCAGAATACCTCTGTGCATTTCCAGAACAACAAAGGACTCTGCTAAAAGCTCTGTTACCATGCCGCTTGCTGTCAGTAGTTATAAAATCTAGCAAGTAAAACTATTATTTGTCCTCTTCCTAACTCTGTAACCATTCCCATGCATGGCTCCCACTCCCAAGAATTTCCCTGTGAATGACTAAAAGCCCATACGATTTGTAGCCACACTGTTGGCTCAGAAGGCAGCACAATGTGCACTCCAGCACATGCCTCAGCAAGACCTTCAGCCCCAGTGACCAAGTGGACACTTACTGTCAGCCTGTAGCCTCGCTGGCAGCACGTTCACAATGAGCAGCCTCTCCCATATAAAGCTTTACATCAAATGACCACTGTTTGCATGTTTTCCCTGTGGTTATTGCTGGTAGTTGTGATAAAATTTTTTAAAAAAAGTGACTAAGTAAACCACTTCCTTCTTTGACCATGTAAAAACTTGATGCTGTAAAGAAGAGGATAAATCTATCAAAATTCACAGTTCAGCTCCACAAACTGTGTCATGCCAATTCTTCGTCTCAAAACCACCTAGGACAGCGAAGGAAGCTAACCTTCCACCTCACAGGAAAGGCTATAGCTTTAGTTATAGCATTGGTGTATAGCACAGACGTCCAAACTGGGAGAACAGCAGGACAGCATTCCAGGTCCCTATATGGGAAGAGCAACCCCTGGAATCACTGATGAGCAGCAAAGAGTCAAGCAGGGCCACTTCAACCCATCACAAGCATCTATGTCAGTGCCATGCAGAGTGGGAAGAAACCATCTCCCCCACTTCCCACCTGCTGAGGAATACCCTCTGATTTTCTTCTTTTCTGAGATGAAGGCAGACAGAGTCACACACAGAAAGACTATTGCCATCTCTGACAACCTCAGCAGAGGACAAGGACTAACTGGGGACAAAAATAACCACCATCTCACAGAGCAGGTTAGGGTGGCCAACCTGACCAGACAAACAACAGTTGAGCTGTGTCTCTCTTGTATGGACAGAGACTCAAATTCAGTTTTCCTAAATCAATCTGAATCTCTGGCACACCTCAGAGGCCTCAGGCAATCCTTTGCAGGTTAAAGCAGGAATACCCTTAAAATCAACAGTGTTTCCCTGCCACTTGCAACATAAATCTGGACCAAGTGGAGCCTGAAACCTTGCTCACCATCAGTGACAAAGAAATGAGGCCACAACATGATCTCTGCAGGGGGACACGCAGGACATGCTGCAGGCAGAACTTGTCCCAGCTCTGTTCATACAGCAGTACAGCTTCAGGCTTCAGTCCCCTGACTGCCAGTGTGCCCTCCCAAATGGTCAGGCAGGAAAGTTTCCTTACCACCTGCTTTCACCATATATGCAAAATAATGCTATGCCATACCAACAGAGCCTCATTTTGCTTTTCCTCCATCGTGTCTCTACATCCTGTCTCTTGCTCCTATTTCTGTCTTCAGGCCACTTAGCATTATCGCTAACCCTTTTCTGTGGACAAATTAACAATGTAAGTTATCTTTCCAAGCTGCTGTTTCCCATACTGCCACATAGTGCTTCCTCATTTGAACTTCTTATCTCTTCCTGCAAAGACCCTTCAAGTACAAAGGCGGCAGTAAAGTTTCATTAAACTTATCACTGGACAGTTACTCTCCCAGGCAAAAAAATGCACTACAGCTTTGTCTCTCAAAAAATTGTGGCAAACGTCAAGGTAAGAGTATTTTGTTCTTGAGGATGAAGAAAATCACAACAAACCAGTTGTACAGAATGAGAGGCCTTGGTTGCTACTGCAATTCATGTTATTTAATGTATTGCTCATAAGCCAGCAGTTCCGCTTTTATAGGAAGGCAAGGACAGTTTGTTGATTCATGATAACTGTAAAAGCTGCCATGGTTAATGTGAATAAGCATCCGTCAAAAGGGAACTAGAAAAACAAGCATTAATTCTTCAATTAACGTTTTAAAGCATGTTTGAGCAATTCATTAACCAGTTGGTCTGGCATGTTTTTCAGTTTTGTTCACTCACAATAGTTGGCTTTCTTTGATCACCAACTTGCTTTCCAAAAGAGCCGTGCTAAAAGAAAACTTGTGAACAAAATTATGGCCAATGAGAGCAGAACAAGACCAGCCCCAGAGAGACTATGCTCATAGGCAGTGACAGATCATTGCGGTCTGTGGTTGCCCAGATCAGGCCTTATGGGAAGTGCAGGGCAGAGTCGCACAAACAGCTCTAGACAAAGTCATGCGGTTCAGCCAAGCCCATCAGCTGCTCCTGGCACCAGGGCTTCCCGTGAAAGTGGTCAGCACATGTGGCTCTGCAGTCATCATGAAGCTCCTGAGGTAACAGAGAGGGGGCTGGACATGCACTAGGCATGGAATTAGACCAAAAAGTTCGTCTACAATCAAAAGTTAACTAGAAAAGGGAACCACTGGTTCATACCCACGTTCCCACAGATGTAGCATATTTTTCTTTGCTCCTCTACCAGGCCACCATGAACTAGAACTGCAAAACACAGGCAGAGATAAATCCCCAGAGCTGCTCCAGGATGCTCAACACTGCAGCTTCTGGACAACTCAGTGTCCTCTCTGCTTCATGCAACAAGGGCAACCCTCTGCAAGGAGACCTTTGAGGTGCCTTCATTGCCAAGAGCTGGTGGAGAAGCCAGACAAGTCACACCCTGCAGCTGTCTGCCTCGTCACCCCCTGAAATCACCATCTCCAGGGCAAAACAAGCAGAAGGAAATACACACCCATGCCCCAGCTGTTCCAGTTTGCTGAGGATGTATACAAGAGACGGCTGAACTGACCTAAGAGCTCACTGCCAAGTTCCTTTTTTCTCCTTTCGACGCTCTTTCTTCTCCCTCCCCATACCACTTCTTCCTCCTTCACCTTTACCCCTGCAAGGAGCTGCAAGGAGCTCTAGCCCATGTCTTCCTCTCTGAAGAGCCCTCTCCCAGCTGCCAAACTAGAAGACTGGGTTTTGGGGGGGGATGGGTTAGTGAATGCAGCTGCTGTAGGGCAAAGGACCAGTGGGTGCCATACACAGCACAAGGGGAGAAGATATAGGAAGTATCCCTCTAGCTCAGCAAAAGTGAGCTGTTCCCTCAGCGTGGTCATCCTCAATCAGCTGTGGATACCCCATCCCTGGAAGCGTTCAAGGCCAGGCTGGATGGGGCTCTGAGCAACCTGGTCTAGCGGAAGTTGTCTCCGCCCATGGCAGGAGCG
>VZRR01010717.1:170242-194498 GCA_013398015.1 Oreocharis arfaki | reverse complement strand
GCTCCCAAAGGCCCCTGGCAACCCAAAACACTCCGTGATCCTGCGCATTGGCACAGGGCACATCCCCCCTACAGACACATCCCCTCGGGCCAGGCGTAACGCCGCGGGCTGGGGAAGCGGGAGGGCAGCAGAGTGGGGGGCCAGCAGGCTGCGGGCGCGGGTGCACTCTAACAGAGGGGATGTTTGTGAAAACTATATTTATATCTGTATTTTTATCCCTGCCCGACAGCCCGAGAGCACCGACCCGCAGCAGGATCCCCNAGCCGCCCCTCCACAAGTCCCCGTCCCGAGAAGGGCTCCCCTGCCGCAGTGCCCTCCCCGCCGACTCCCCACCCGCCCCACAGCGCCAGGCTGAAAAGGCGAAGCCTGCTCAAAAAACGGGAAAAAAAGCCCCAAAGGCCCCTGGGGTTCCTCTTGCAGTCCTTCCTGCCAGTGCCATCACAGCTGCCGTTCAAAGCAGAGCCCAGGCCACCAAATGCTAACAGCAAACCAACGTAAATCAGAGCTGGACCTCCAAGCCAAACTGATTCAAATTTAGGGAAAAAGTCACAACTGCAGCCGTTCAAATAAGAAATTTTTCACTGTGATGGTGGTGAAACGCTGGAACAAGTTGCCCATGGAGTTGGTAGATGTCCCACCTTATTGCAGAGACATTGGACTAGATGGCCTCTAAATGACCCACCTCAAATTCTATGATTCTATGAAACGGCACTAATTAAAATAGTCTGCTCTCAACTCATGAGAGGACAAACAGCCATTTGTCTTCCCTCGAACTCACTGCAATATTTAAACTCAACTTTTGAGAAAGTGCTACTGCTACACCTGAGACAGGCCCGGAGCAACGACCTAGGATGAACCATACTGCTCAGCTGAGGGTCCCTTGCTAGGAAGCGATGGGAAACACCAGCTCCACTGCTAGACTTGCTCTCCTTGCTGAGCGTCCTCTCCTGGGCCCAGTGGCAGTGGCAGAACTGACTGGAGCCGAGAAGACTGCAGGGACCCAAGTGCCAGCCACAAGCAGATGGCACACTTGGTACTGCAGGACTGGAGTTGCAGCAGCTGATCAGAGGAAGCGTTTGGTGTTGGGAGCTGTCAAAAGCTTCCTCCCCTCTAAAATGCTTATGAACAACAGGAGGAAGGCTTGACCTTTCCACAAGAGTACTGCTGTTAAGAAGTAAAAGTGACATTTCTCTTGTTTAGCAGTTAAACAACAGAATTTGTTCCAAAACCAATAAAACACTACTTGTCAGTTACTTTGTGAATTCCAAACACATTAATATTCATCTACTTTGAGTCTGATAGTCCTGGTCCCAGCTGTAATTTCATCTGTAGAGTCCAAAACCACAACTGACCAGATCCTAACCCCAGGATCTCCACGACCAGACTAGGAAGACAATATCCCTGCCATTCTGCCCAGACTCCTCCTCCACAGTGCCCACGACAGGGGAAGACAAAGAGGATGGCTACATAATGCCCAGCACAACTGGATGGCTCCTTGCAGCTGCATCCTGACGTGCAGGGAGATGCACACACACCCTGTTGCACAGACAGCACAGCCATGGGCACCTCTCACACCAAACTAACACAGTCATCAAAGGTATGTCAGGGCACGAGCCCCATTTCAGGACCTCTGACTTCAACTACCAACATCACTGTACCTGTCTCCTTTCTGACATAAAAGCACACTGAAGGAGGAAATGCTGCTTTGGAGAAAAAAGTGATTTTAATTCCTGGGTAGGGCTATCATACCCTTCTATTTCACTTAGAGAGACTACAGATGCACTTAGATACCATCAAAATAGATTTGCCATCCATGGATACAACCCTGTTCCTAGATTTCAGTAAAGAAGCATGCACCAGCCAGTGGCTGCTACATGCTTTCCAATCTTCTTCAAGTGCTTTGTTGCTTTAACAAGGCCTCTCTGTTATCCTCATTTGGCAGGACAACAGCTCTCAGGCTTTTTCAGTAATGAATACACAGTCTCTTCAAAATAACCTAGGTCAACCTTTCTTTATATTTAATGCAGAGCATTTCTGAAATAAGATCAATTTCTCTCTGCAGGCAGATCATAAGACATGATAAGCCTTTATAATAGTCCTCCAAATGGCCCAGCCCACGGTCATTTAAATTTGCCTTTTTGAGCACAACTCTTTGCATTTCTCTTCATGAAATTTCAGCTTCCTGATTGTGGAGACTCTCGTCAGAGTGCCAAGATAATTTTTAATTCATCTCCTGTATCCCTAAAGGTTTATTCAAGTCAAGGACATCCACAAACTTTTAAAGCCAACTTTCAGCTGCAGCATCCAGGTCACTGATTAAGTTATTAAATGCAAATGGCAAAGGAGAGAATTCCTGCAAGGTGAGGTCAGGTGGTCCTGTTTAGGGGGGTTCCTGTTGGTGGCTCTGTGTCAAAACATTAATTCCTGTTCAAACGTTTCTTTTCACACAGCTGCACACCTCCCTTCCCGCAATTTCACCTAGACTGTTATTTCCAAACTGCAAGGTGCTTCTCTTGAAACCAAGCACTGAGTCCAAACTAATATGCCTTGCAAGGGGATGATGAAGGAATAGGAGGAGGCATCAGCAGCACCTATGTGAATGGTCTGCGACAACAAGAGTGCCAAGAGAGGACAAGTAGATACGTAGAAGAGAATTTGCAAGGCTTGTGCTCCAACAAAGTCAATCACTGTTACTCTAATTCTAAAGCCTCTTTCTCTTGTTTGCTTATGAAATTTTGTGTGAGACTGCATCAGCAGATACACTTCATTTATTTTCTCCTTTCTGTTTATAAGGCATGCTCATCTGCCAGATCTGGAAAATTGGCTGCTTTGAAACAATCTGTTCTTAGAAATCCATTGGCTCTTTTAATGCTGTTTAATTCAGTAAGTGCTTATATATTGGCTGTTAGTTGCACTCATTTCATGCTAGGGTTCAAAGTTAGGCTGACTGAGCTTTAATTCTCCAGCAGCCTATTTTTGCCACCATTTTCAAATATAAACACTGCGGTCAATCTTCTGGATGTCTTCTGGGGCCTCTTACACGAGCCCTGAAAAAGCATCCCTAATAGGCCTAACAGCAGGCTCTGAATCATCCAGTACTACTGCTGGCACAATGTGCAGAGTATTAAGCCAAAATATTAGAGAAATCGTATCACCCTATGTTTGACATTAATGTTATGAAAAGCATTCTTCCTCACCATTACTAATGCATATTATTATCTTTAAGGATTAAACAGGAACTGTGACGGCCAAGGGAAAATAAACAACATTCAACCAGGAAGGTTATGCCTGTGGAATGGTACAAAAGGACCAAAAAGACTGATCTCTTGTGAGAAATTCTTTACACATTTCAGCCTGGATCTGGCTCCATTCACCTCCAGGGTTTCATTAATGTTCTCCCTTTTCCCTGGGGTTATGTGGAAGAGGAAATGAGATAACGCCCAATCCGTCCCTGTTACAGCGCTCCAGCCCTTTGAACAGCACTCAGCAGTCACACTGACTAACACCATCGGTAGCTGCTTTCCTCCCAAACTCGCTGGCAGGGGCCCAGGGATCTCCCTCCCAGGCTTGCTGCCACCAACCCGGGGCCAGCTGGCCGCCACTGACCACCCTGCTTCCCTCCTGTCACACCTCCCTTTTGCTACTCACTGTTTCACCCATTAGGAGTCAGGAATATAAACTCCTTTCCCCCTCTCCTCCCAGGGATACCAAGTAACTTGTACTTGCCAGTGTCTCACCAGGGCACTGCAGGGGCTTGCCCCACTCCCCAGCCTTCACAACACCCAGGCAGTGGCTTGGCTTGTGAAGAAAGCCCTTGCATCCACAGCACCAGCCAGACATGAACTTTGTCCTTGAATCTCAGGATTCTCTGGATGAAGGATCAGCCAAGGTAACGCCTGTCTGGACTCGCTGACCTGGCCAGGGCTGGACCACAGGGCAGAAGAGAGAGTTGGGGCATAAATGCCTGCCCCCAACCTGGGTGAAAATGCACTGCAAAGACTGGATTTCATTCAAGAGCCATTTGCTCAATGCTCAGACTAAGAAGCTGCACAGAATTACGTTATCTGTGGCAATCCTCTATGCAGCTATGAACTTCTGGATTACTGATCAATTGCAGCACTAAAAAAAAGTTCATAAAGAAGTTTTACATTTAAGAACACTATAAGAGGAATAAATTTATGCATCAGCAGAGGCAAAAACAAGTTATTACATACCAGACCAGTGAAGATGAGCTCAGCGAAACAACTTAATTGTTTGGAGGGGAAAATACAGTGAGTCACCCTTTAAAATTTTAAGTGTTCTCAGTACAATCTCTGACGAGACTCCAAAGTACTTTATAGACTCAGAAAGAGTCTGCAGGCTCTCCAATTCAGAAAATCCACCTATGAGCAAGTGTTTTGATTACTGGACTTCCTTCACATTATTAGCTGGGTCCACAGTTTGAATAAATCTGTGTTCCAACATGAAACCGCCTTCATTTTTTTTTATTACATACTGGTTGGCCTATTTGCATATTGCTCAAGAAACAGATATTATTACCACATATGTGTGGCACTGACAATTTCAGTGCTCACCGTTTCCCCTCCCACCTCACCCACCATGCTGCTCTCCTCTCCTGCCCTTCTTCCACCCTATTCTGGGAGACAGAGAAAATGAACAATGTAAAGACTTGTATAAGAATCCATTACTCCAAGCAGAACGATTTTATAAGCAACTAGAAATGTATGGAACATTTCTTTCTGAAGGTCATAATAGCCTGAAATACTTTTATTCACAGACAGCCCTTCTTAGTCCACATGTCTGTCTTGTAAATCAGTGCAGTAAACCTCAAGAACTACTCCACCCCTTCAGGTCAAGAGCAGTGAGGTCATGGATCTGCAGAAATCACCCTTGTACATCATCCAGTTCCCCTTCTGTCACCCAGAGGGATTGCCAGTCCCTGCACTCCCTCCCCTCCTTCCTCAGCTCTCTCCTCTTCCCTCACTAAGTGGCTTATCCAGGGACTTTCCATTTGGGTGCTTTTCCAGCAGCACAGCAGGAAGGTGCAGCATTGCATGCAGCAACACAGAGGCACAAGTGTGTGCTCCCATCGTAAGGAGCAAAAAGATACTGTTCAGAAGATAAAACCAAAACAACTGATAGGTAATCATTCACTATAAAAATGCTGTCTTTGACCTTACAAACATAATTTTTGGTGTAACTACTATCAGGAACTGTGAAGAATGCCAGTTTGTAGGAAGTCAGTGCACATATTGCACATATTTTAAAGCTCTTGCTATTAATTCTGCTTTA
The DNA here is from genome assembly GCA_013398015.1 of Oreocharis arfaki. Taxonomy (NCBI): domain Eukaryota; kingdom Metazoa; phylum Chordata; class Aves; order Passeriformes; family Paramythiidae; genus Oreocharis; species Oreocharis arfaki. The sequence continues at coordinate 189,206 of VZRR01010717.1, read as the reverse complement.
TGTGACAGTAGCTATGCAATAACCTTCCAAGCTGACACCAGCATTTTATTCTTTTCTTTTTCTCCCTGAAAAATAGGGACACTTTACAGCAAAGCAGGGAAGTCTTATCTGCAGGATAAACTAAAGCACTACTCCATTTTGCTTGCTGTAACAAAATCAATCATTAAGGGGAAACAAGAACACTTTTATATACAAATCACATTTGATCACCCTACTGCTTAGTACTGAATAATAAATTATAATTAATTAATTTAACATGAACACTTTTTTTGCTTGCAGTTCCACCTGTGGAATACTTAACATGCTGTAATCCCAGAACTGTATTCCTCTTGCAGCTTTACCTGATTTTGCTTATTTTAGGTATGAAGAAAGTGGTGTCAAGGCAGTCTGTCATTCCCCAGATGACTATCTTCTTTACCTATCAGTCTTGCACTGGCTACTTCCCTCTGCTACGTACAGATCTGACTCTACAGTGTTTAAACCCTTACACTATTTGCCCTCAAGCACTCCTATAAGACAAGGTGGTGTGGAACTCAGCTGGAAGCCCTGGAGCTGGGACAGAGGCAACATCACTTATCAAAGATTTAGGAGCAGGAGATCGTGCAGCACAGGGGACCAAACCTTGCTCTGGACTTGCATCCTCACCTCAGACCACATGGAGTCTGGAGATACACTCTAGCAAAAAGGCTGCTTAGTTAAAAATAAAGAGAAAAAAAAAAGGAGCAGTTTAAGTTGAGCAAAAGGGAAGGAGTTCAGGGCTCTTAAGCAAAGCCCTCAGTAGCAGCACAGTCCCACCTCAGCTTTGGATTTGCAGCCTGTTTGCCGGCTGGGCTGAGAGTCTCTGGCATTTAAGAGCTGGATCTGAAAGTGCTGGCCGGGGACACAGCTAGGCAGGGGATGTCCATCTGTCTGTCTGTCCCACTCCTTTTCCTGAGTTTTTTACACTAGGCAGTCCAAAGAGGGGGAATCGTTTCCCTTGCACCAGCGGCCCACTTGGGCGCTCCTGTGGTGGGCATCAGCATGAATTCTTGTTCATAACTCCACACGGGGTGACGTTGTGGGCTCACCTGAAGGTTGTTCATCTGTCATGGGGAGCAAGATCACGCTCCTGCAGCCTACCAGAGGCCATCCTCCAAAGCACCTTGGCAGGCTCCTGCATTTTCATTTTTGGAGAGGGCAGGGAAGCATTTCTCTAAGAGAAAAGGAGTGGCAGGACGGAAGGAATCCAGGGCCGGAGGCACAGTGGGGTGGATCAGTGGGAACACCGCTTGAATCACCTCACCCCCACATTTGCTGCACCCTGCCAGCCCTGACAATTTTGGCACCACACTTGCTACCCCTTGGCCTCACTCACCCCACTGGCTGGCTGTGCCCCTTCCCCTTTCCTTCCCTTTAACGTCCTCAGTAAATGGAGCATCAGAAACAGGCATTTCACTTTAGGAGAAGAAAACAGCTCTTTGCTTGAACTGGGAAACCAGCCAGCTCCCATTCAAATCAAAGGGAAGGGATCACGTGGATGCATTTCAATTAACTGCACTGGTGAGGCAGGCTGCAAGTAGGCTTCCCTTTCAGCCAGACTCTTCCATTTATGTCTTCTGTTAGGGAGGTGGTGATGTATTCAGCCAAATTACCTGGGGGATTCATCTCGTTACACAGTGTCTGAAAGCTGAGAGGAGGCTGTATTTGCAGCGGGCTGAATTTAGCAAGGCCATAATTTGGGCAAATAAAGGGAAAAAAAGAAAACTGATTTTCCATCTGCTAGAGCTGTGCTCTCCAAATTATTTTGATTGTGTACTTCTACTTCTACTTAAAAAAATTTAAGTTCGTATCCCCAATATATGTACATTTATTTATTTATAAATTATGTGCATATAGTTCCAGCATCACACAAGGAGACTGCAGGGGTTGAAGAGCTGGTTACAGCAACTGTCATCTGCTCGCTGGTATGGCCCCATTGCACAGGCTCTTATGCCAGTACCACCATCAAATACTCCAGGGCAACTTTCAGGTAGCATCAGTCTCAGGAAGGAAAAAGAAAACAAAAAGAAACATAACAAGGCTTCTTGAGAGCAAGAGTGTGTGGTATTTCTCAAAAATTTTTTTCCATCGAAAGTAATTTTTTAAAGCCTCTGTGGACACACACCCTTCACGAAAGAATGCGAAGAAGGAGCATTCACAGAGATTCTAAAGGCAACCTAAATATGGGTCACATATGTGTTATGCATATGAACAATCATGGTCAGATAAATAATTACTATCATGGTTTGCCCTTAACAAGCAGTTAAAAACAGAGGTCTGAAGTCAGTACTAACCTGCAGTGGGTTTTTGGCACGTCATTTGTGCTTCCTCTGACAACAGACATTCTCATTTCAATTTTTAATGATTTTTAACTGCTATAAAAATAGCAAATCATCAAGTAATGAAGCACATCAAATACTCAGCATATAAAGAAGTAAAAAGATCAACATCAGGTGTGAGGTAAGGCACAGGTCATTTTTATTTGTGCAGAAAATAGGGCAAACTTAGAAGAACAAGAGCAGTAACAGAACTAGTATTGTAATTATATGCTTATTTTTTTCCTTAATTAATTCCCTTATGGTAAATTACATGCTTATATCAATGATAGCAATAGGTAAGGAAAATGTAAGTTCTAGACAGACATGTGCTTTAACCTGGAACTTCCACAGACTCAAAACTTAAGAAATCATTTGAAAATAGTGCTGCCATACAGCTCAAAAAAGGCTGATGCACATCTTTCAGAATAACCCTCACCACCCTAATTTGAGCATAAGACTTAACAGAAGAAATGGAAATCCCCAGATGTTGTGTCTGACAAAAAGTAAAAGTGAATTCTGTGTACTGGATGTTCCAAAAGAAAGAATTTACTTGCAAAATTGACTTTAATTCTAAGTAATACAGATCTGCAAGGATGCCAAGCTGTTTTGAACACAGCCTGTAAGAGAATTCATTCAGGACAGCAAAAAGTGCCAGCTTAAACCATCTTTATTTTACTACCATTTTTAGATCATGGTAATGTCAGTAACATACAAATATTAGTCTTGATGCATGAAGAGAGTAGCAAATTAAATTTTAAGAAGTTACTTTGCTTGTCCATCAGACCCCTTTTTTGGTAGTTCTGATCTGCTACTGAAAAACAGGGCATCAGTCCAACGTAAAGAATAAGCCTGAGGGAGGGGAAAAAAAAGTCTTTGAATATTACTCAAAAAAAATTCCAATAGTTCTTTTGACAGAAAGAAAAAGAGGAAGAAAAGCATTTTCACCTGAATGCACACATGGAAAATCTGGGTTCCTTCAGATTCAGGGGGAAAAAATGAAGAGGAAGTTTCAATTTTAAAAAAACAAGAGCCCAAGAAAACTACACTCAGCGGCCAGGAGCTCAGCCACGCACAGCACCTGCTGTGTGCCCTGCTCCCTGCCTCACCCTGGGTACCAGCCCATCACTGCCATGCTGTGAAATGTGAGCAGGGACAATCTGAAGCAAAGCAGAGGCTTTTTGTCATTTTTAGTTCCCCCATGACTGTGAACATGAAACCCAGGAAGAGACAGTTGGCCAGACTGTGGCCAAAGAAACCCACTACTTAATGCCGGTGTCCGCGCCAACTAGGGATTTAAAACACAAGAAGTTCCACCTCAACATGAGGAAGAACCTCTTTACATTGAGGGTGGCAGAGCACTGGAGCAGGATGCCCAAGGAAGTTGTGGAATCTACCTCTCAGGAGACATTCAAAACCCACCTGGACACATTCCTGTGTCACTTGCTCTAGGTGACCCTGCCTTGGCTGGGGGTTGGACAAAATGATCTCCAGAGGTCCCGTCCAACCGTAACAATTCCGTGATTCTGTGATTTATGGGACACATTTATTACTAATTTTTCATTAAGTAGGAGCTTCAAAATATAAGGGCAGTTCCAGAATTGTGAAAAGACACTACCTATGCTAACTGCTTAAAATGAAACAAAAAGAGAAAACCAAGAACAAAAAAAAAGGGTGAAAACAAGAATTCAGTAAAAGATGTGGTGTCAGGCATGTACTCTAATATTCAAACTGTATCTTTCAGGCTGGGCCTCTGGCTGTTCTGAGCCATTTCAAGTTACTTAAAACTACTTGCAGTCATTGCAGATAAAGCAGTTCAGATGGGATTTGCAGGGAATCTTCTTCCTACCGCAGGAAGTGGAGACAAAGGCAGCAATAGGCAGAGACAGTTTGAGCAGAAAAAGCTGATGTAAGAGAGGACTTCAGATGTTGGACGGTGGGAGGGAGGGGAAGACAATTACCAGCCACAGCCCATAATGGGAAACAATGAAGTTTCATCCTGTAAAGTCCAACATCCCACCAAGTCCCAATATGTTCCAGATTTATTAGTGGTTAAAAATAGATGCTTGTAAAGAAAGCACAGGAATTCCAGTAAATGAATTCAAGACAGTAATGAAGCCAGAGAAGATGATATACACCAGTATTATATGAAATACAATATATGAAATGAAAGTGAGACTCAGGGGAGCACCTTCAAAAAAACGGTTGAGGAAATGTTTCTGAACTTCTGCTGACATGAATGACAACAGCTTCAGATGCTCAGTGGTTCCCGAAACAGGACTTGCAACTCAGTGCCTTCTCTTCCTGGGTTCATTACAGAAAAGCAGATTTTTATCCAGATTTAAATAATCCTGAAATATCCTGTACTTAAAACTTGAAATTAAATCAGATTTTCTCAAAATATGCTCAAAGAGGCCCAAAATTCCTTTAAATTCTGTTTTTTCCATGTCCATGACTTTCAGCCTAAAAATGTCTAAAGACATTAAAAATAAAATTAAAAATTAAATCAGCCCTCAGCCTTAATCACCAGTGCCAGGAACCATGAAATAGCAACTATATACTGGAAGAGGCAAAAGGGAGGAAAGAAAAATGAGGATAAAATACCCTTGTGGCCAGAACAGCCACAGGATTTCCCGCTGAACTCCTTTCAGCTATGGAGATCTTAATAAATATGTTATTTGTATGTGGATAAAGTACAACAGAAATGCACGGTTTTATTAAATTTTAAGGAATTAGGATAGGCCAACCACGCCAAATAGCACATACCTATCCAAAGGGAGGGATGAATGTTACTGGGGGGACTGTGCTATGCTGCCATCACCTTCCGAGCAGGAGCTGGAGGAGAACACCCTGCTTTTGGGATCAGAGCAACAGCGTCGACTCAGGGAGGAGGTTGCTTTACCTTCATGCCAATCGCTAATGTATGCTTAGACTGCTTAAGGGAACCTTCCCAGACATTGAATATTCGGTCCAATCAGCCTGTAACTGAGAGTATGAAAACAAAGAATTTGTAAACCAGACATCACTAAGGAACAACAGGGGCTGTTTTCCCCCCATAAGGTAGGAGATGGAATGCCAGTTCAAGAGTACCTCACTGCTGATGTTCCTAAGAGCAACACGTTTGGGAAAGCAAAGGCTTTCTTTGTTTTGTTTGCATTTGTGTTTGCTTTTAAGCTTTCTTTTTCCCAAACAAACGACAACAAAATCTGTATACCATTCCTGGCTTGCTCTCTGGCCTTCAGCAAGCTGCTATCTCCTTGATATCACAGTTCAGACACACAGTTTATGCATAGCCCATTTCACAGCTTCTCATGTGGGATCAAACATGCTGCAGCAGCATGATGTCGAGTATCAATCCACTAGAAACTTTCCTGCCCTGACCAGATTTTTTTTTTTTTAATTATGGCAGGTGACCTGTCCTGCTATAAAACCTACCACCATGAAGTTACCTTTAGTCTCCCAACAGCTGGCATAAATTCTGAGCTGTATGCTCTGCCCAATTAAACACAGACATCATTTGTGCCTGTGTCTGACCATGTTTGTCCCACCAACTGGCATCATACATGAGTGTAAGCCCAGCCCCAAGCTGCACTTAAACTTACCAGTGTACCCCTGAAAACCACCAATATTTTTATCTTTCAGAAAGTGGGATAGGAATCAGAGTTCCTTATAGCCCAAATGAAATCTGCCAGTAGTGTTAACTGGAATAAAACATATCTAAAAATGCTAGCCCCTTCAAAAATCCCATTGCAGTAGAGTTACCCTTCTCAATTTACTGGCTTACAGCAATCATTGTAATTAAAGCACTCCCTCTCCCACCCCCTCGACCTTTGGGATGCTACAATAGGAATGCTGCAGTGCGAAAGCAAAAGTAGTTCAATCATATGATTAATATCCCATTTACTTGACCCTGTTGCTGTCAGGGCAGCAAATCTATTCTAACACTGGCTTGCAACTATCCTCTTTAGAAATTGGCTTTTCCACAAGCTTTTATAAAGGAGATAATAATAGGTAGCTCCGAGCAGCTCAACCGAGTACTCAGCACTTAGCAGAAATCACCAGCATAAACTAATTAGGAATGAAAACACAATACAACACTTGCAGAGATTATGATTTCGGCAACTTAACGGATAAATCATCACAGTTGGCCAAAATCAAATCTAGTTCATAGAGAAGAGAGGGATGATACCAAATTAACAGAAATACTGTTTTTACTATTAAACCCCAATGTACTGTTCTTAATGCCATTGAAAAGTACTGGTATTACACCAAGTAAAGCAACAAACATTGAGCAAGTGGTATAAATTCTTAGAAACCACCTTAGGAACCACAGTGACTTAGATACTCTAAGTGTTATCTTCACCTTCCTTCTTTAACCTCTTCAGTACTGAATTGCCTGGCCACAGGTGATTCAGAGCTCCACAGCTCGTGGGATGCATTGTAAGTTATTAAAATCCTCTTAATCAAGCTGATGTATAAATGCCAACTTCCCAGCTGCCCTTCCATTCTTGTGTATCATTCACTAACCACTGTTCCAAGGCACAGCACTTCTCCCCTGCTCTTTCTTGAATGGGTGTTGTCGCTTTGTCAAAATTTAACTAGTGCAGAACACCACCAGCCTCGGAGCGGACCCACATGTGCCCAAGAGATCTCCTGACCTCACCTCTGCCAGAGGCAGAGCCTGGCTCTCAGGCAGGTCACCAGGAGCCCCACATCCCACAGTTCCACGGACACCAACCCCACTCCAACACCTACCCACTCGCAGCAGTAACTCCACGGCCAGCCCAGACCACAGCTCCCTTTCACGAACACAACTCACTTGCTGTAAAATTCACACCCCAGAGGGGTGTGGCTGAGGACTCACAAAAGCTCCTGTGAACCGGAACCTCCTTCTTGCTTACCCATACACAACCACTTTGTTTGCACCAAAGAACAACATGCAGGCCACCACCAAGTGGCTACTGGGCTAAAATGTAAATTAAATGATACCAGTTAGCAGTACACTGGGTTAATACACAACTTCTTAACACTCCACTGCATAAGACTGAAACCAAACTGTCATTTGGGTTCCGACCCTCTGAACAAGCAGACCTGTGGTCACTGACTCGCTCTGGTTTTCCAACTTTTGTTTTCTTTCATACATTTACATTTGCATGGCCATTTGCCAAACTATACGAACACAATTACAGCAAAATAAAAAGACATTGCAGAGATCTGTTGAAAAACACTGTAAGTAAAACCATAGAGTCACACATATATATATATATACACATATATATAGTACAACCACAATTTTTTAATTAAATTCAGGTCTTTTGTATAAAAAAAAACCCAACTGAAACAGCCTTAGTAACTATTTATAAAAACAAGATATAAAGTGTACAAAATATACTTTGCTAGGTATCAAATCCAATGTATGACAACTGAAGGCATTTATGTATAGGCACAGGAATGGGACAGTGGCCAGGCATGCTGGACCCATCTGTCTCACAACCAGCTGCTCTTCTTTAAAGATGAGAAATCAGAGATTAGGAAAACATCCTTCTCTTACGAGGCTGACCTTACTGCACCATCCATACAAAGCTAATTCAGGACAGTAATGGTTTTGTCCCGATACTTCAGACAAAGCAGCAAGGTTTCAAAGCTGACAAAACTAGTTTCCCAGTATTAGCAGGTATTTTGTCTTATTTGGCCATTGATGTTCCACTTACAGAGCCTTATGACTAAATCAAGCCCCATTAAAGAGGGCAGTGGAATTTCAATTGGCTTTGAGAACTGGGAAAGACACACTGCCTTAACTGTATCAGTTTAACACACTAACCTCTAGAATTTTCACATTATCAGAAACATCAATGAAAGATCAAACACACAGTCATTTCTTCATTCCTAACAACATGTGGAAAATAATCAAACTGGTGCAGAATTCTCCATTTATATGCATACAGTCTTGAGGAATTGTCACAAAGCTCCACTAACCTATTTCTATTGAAGTTAGTAACACACCCCAGCAGATTTAAAAGGAACTTGATTGCGAGTAAGGGGTCATGCAGGCAGTGACTATGCAGAGAGCTCTAGTGAAGCAATCAGTAGCATCCTGGCCAGCTAGCTAGAACTGAGCTCAGTTTGGCTATTCATAACTACTGAATAAACAAACAATCCCTGACTTCAGCAGTTTCCTCTCTTCTCCCCCCATACATAAGTTATGAGCGCAACTGGTTCACAGCACAGCATCGTGCCTCCGTGATGAAGAGAAAGCCACTGTTGCAGTGGGGGTTGATGAAGAATTGAAGACGTGTGTCCTCTGTAAAAGTGCACATTTATTAGCATTATTTACAGAAGCAAAGAAACAGGATACACCTGAGCTGTTAGGAAATTAAACATCCTAGTATGCCATGATAAGGTAATAAAAAAATGATAAGGTACATAAGAAAAAAACTCTTCTGGTGTCGAGAAAAGACAGGAGAGGCAGAATTACCACCTAGGGAGGTGACATGGGGAGCTCCCACACCCGTATTACTACACAGGCTGCCAACTACTGCCTTCTGCTTGGATGCTCCCAGATGCTGGTACTTGTTCCCTCAATTCCTTTGTCTCTTATATGGAGCAAACTTTGCATGTCAGTGCATGAAGCCCATGAGGACAGACATGGCAGTAAAGTCTGTAACCTTTACCACCCATCGAGCAACCATTTGGGACTCCTCCCCGGCTGAGCTGTGCCATGCCACTCCACCAGCTTCTCCTCCGGTACACAGCATCCTAACGAGGAGCAGCCACAACTTCCCAGCATCCAGGACAAAAATGTCAAATGACCATTTGTCGAGGCAACAGGCAGAACAAAACCATGCCTTGCCCCAGTGCTTTTCGTGCCACACCATCACCTTCTGAGGTTTTAAAATCTTAATTCCTGTTGGTGCATTTCTTGCTTTGGAAGAAAGACTTCAGGAGGGGCATCCTGTCTTTGTTTATACGCCTGACCAGGCAATTGCTAATAATAATTTGAAGACAACATCCTATTGCAACACCTGCTTGTACACGATGAACAGAGTTAAGGAAAAAATTATGGCAGAATCACTTAAAAAAACCCCAAACTAACTGTGTTTTCTCCTGCCACTCTTCTTACCTATGTGGTTGGTTTATATATTTTACGTGCCAGACAGATGTATGTTACAAAAAAGCTTATAAAGAGAATACAGAACACAGATGCACTCAACATAAGCCACAACCTGTGGAGGTGAACCCAGGTCCTGCTAACTGAGGATATGTGTCATGCACTTGAGTTCTTGGCTTCAAGGAAATTACTCATAACTTGACCTGAGTGAACTCAGGAATTTAACTTAAGGGCTCTGCATGACCAGGACTGTGTTGCCTTCAGACTAAATAAATTAATCTGATTATTTTTACTTAGATACATTTCACTGTCTATCAATTTCTGAAAAGCAAGTGTGTCCTTTTTAAACCTTTTTAATGTTCACTTTAAGATAAGAATACTTGAAACAAATATGATCTCCTTGCCCTCCCTCATGTCTCTTAATATCACAAGGACAAAAGCACAGGAAAAAGTTTTCAGTAAATGCAATTCTGTTAATACCCTTGCAACGCTTCCACTCGAACACCAATTCAGCACCAAAACATGAAATATTGGATACTGACAGCACCAATGCTTTTGCCTTATTAAACTTTAAATCAACATGAACTTTATACCACGAGATTGCTGTGGTACAAGAAAAGCATTTTTTTTAGTATGGATTTCCTTACAATTCATTCAGGTAGACCCTGCCTTCCTTGCATCACCAAGACCAGCTCCAAAAACATTACTATTTAAACCATGAACATGGAGCAGATATATTATTCTTTCCAAGTTTGATGGAAAACCTTTTGACTTGGAACTAAGGCCCTGCTCATTTTGCACTTGCTTTCATGATGAGAGATTAATGATAGGTTAGAAAACCTGGACTCAGCAGCTTTTCACTATATTCCCCTCCCACTGTGGCAGGGACAACTAGTAAACACCTGGCAATGCAAACCAAGGAAGAAGCATTACTCAACATATAAGAGAAAAATCCTCTGCTTGACATTTATACCATCAACACCCTTTATCCCCACACGCTGGACACTAGAAGACAGCTTTCAGTGGCGCAGTTTCTCTTCTAGGAGAACAGAGCCCTTCTTCCTGCAGAAGACCTCCCACACCACATTACCACCACCTCAGCCACCCTAGTGATGGCTGTGGTGGCTACGGCTGCTCCGCTGGGCACACAGTGACTGAGATCCCAGCATCTGCCCCATCCCGCCCCTTCTGTGAACCCTGGTGCTTGTTTTGGTACACGCACAGAAGTAACACTGCTGCACGATTTTAACTATGCGCTATTGGACTTAACAGAAAATCCATGATTGAAACCAAGCCACCACACAGCTAAACATTATCAAAACCCATCAGGTAAAAATGATTAGAGCACTTTTACCTCAGATGACACAAAATACTCATTTTGTAATTCTGCGTTTGTTGGGAATCTGTCCCAGCTGAAACTGCCCTGCAAAGACATCAGTATCACGCAATTGCATTAAACTTTTTGAATGTCTCTTTCAAGTACAAGCTGACAAAGCCATTCATAAATTAATAAATAGCCCAAGGTGAGCAGAAAGATTTCTCATGAAACCTGAGCAGTAATGCACTATTACTGTTCCTGGATCCTTTGCCATTTTATCATGCGGTAGTAATTCCCCCAAGGGTGATGTCAAGGATCCCCTTATAACTGTACTGTTTGCCCGTCTCTGCATGGTAATGATAAAAATATTGATTTTCACATTTGTGACTCAGATGCAATTTGACACAAGAAGTCCAAATTATTTCCCCCTTGCAGTGCACCAGCAATCACAAAGAACTTCACTCACATCAAAATGAAGCAGCCTTCTTAATACATGACAGTGAAAACAGTGCTTCATTTTCTCTGTACTTTTCAAAATGAAGGCCTGGTCCAGCAGTAGATTTGAATGCGGGCTGTGGAGGGGACCATAGAATGGTTTGGGTCGGAAGAGAGGTCTGCCTTGGGCAGGGACATCCTCAACTCGATCGGATTGGTCTGAAGAGCAGCAGCTGCAGGGTGAGATTCACCTCGTGTATGAGCTGACACCAAGGAGCATCCAGCCTTTCCTTGAGAACCTTGACACACCAAACACCCCACCACCCCTGAAAACCCTCAGATCCTCTCCAGGTCCTGCTGGAGAGGTCAGTTTAGTAATTCCTATCCTGCATGTGACAATATGGACAATGTGGCTTTCAGTCTTAGACAAAGTTTGGAAATTTTGACCTTTAGGCTTACACCATGTGTCGCAACCATCAATACGCCAGCCCTCCTCCCTCACTTCATCTGACTGCAAAGCTATGGCACAACTCATGTCTCCACCACCGAAAGCTAAACCCAGCCTGGTGACCAGACGGCCCCGTGCCAGTGCCTGAAGACACCCAGCTTCCAGCATGGCATTAAGTGGGGCTGTACGCAGCCATTTCAGAGGGGACATCATGTGAGCAGGACGCCCACGAAGAAGGGGAGCCTTTTCACTTTGGAAAGAGAGAAATTGTAACTGTGAGAGAATTCAACAGAGGGGGATTCATCGCAGGGCTGTGAGCCCTTCAGTTTCCCCTGGAGACTGCCCTGGCTCTGTCAGTTTCTTGCTTTTTTTTTTTTTAATGTGAACCTGAAACAGTTCTTCAGTGTTTGAATGAGCAGGAAATCAGCCAAAAGAATAAGACCCACTGGCCTTTAGATTATTTCAAACAATTAACAATAAGCTGCTATTCTCTGATATAATTACAGAAATCACACTTCTTTGATGCATGATAGCAAATGAGCCCACTGAAGGGGCAAAAGGAGGTAGAATTTTTCCAGGGAGATAAGTACTTTTCTAAATAACACCTACCCTGAGGACCATATTTATACAACTATTTCAACAAACAAGACTTTTGAAAGTTCACTATAATCCACTAATGAGAAAAGATCAAAGAAGCTAACAGGAAGGCCAGGATGCAGTCAAAATATTTGATCCGTGAGCGGTTTTGTATCCAAGCCATAAACTCAAGGGCATTTCACTGGAAGCCGTGGGAGGAGACGCTGCTGTGAAAACCTGGAGGTTGTGTGGTCAGGGCAGGTCTGGAGCCCCTTAGGGGAATCCTCATGCTCCACTGACATGCCTGCATCCCTCCCCACACAGGACACCGCTGGCGCCTACCACCCCCAGCCTTCCATCATTTTCAGTGAAGCTACGTTAAACAACCAAGGGTGGAAATTTTACTCGTTCCCCTGAATCCCAACACCTCCCCCACCAAAGTTAAATATTTGGCCTTTGGTTAAACTAAATGGATTTTTGTTTTTCCTTTCAGAGCAGTCTCACGATCTCCGTGTGACCCCGGTGGGAGGACAGAGGGAGGCAGGGAGACCCCACCGTGCACTCAGAGCACTGCCAGAGCCCAGTGAGTGTCAGCCCACTCAGTAGCAGAGATGGGTGTAATAAGCTTTTAAATACTTCCTTTCCCCTTTTTTTAAAAAAGAAAAAAGAATAAGGAAAAAAGCTACTGGGATTTTCTCACACTTTTTTTTTTTTTTTAATACATACGTAGCAAACATTAAACAACTATATCTTTGGATGCAACTCAAGTTAAACAACTGCTTCGATAGTTTAATTTTTGGAAAAAAAATAGCAAAGTCTCACTTTCTTGAAAAGCTTTACTTTTACTTATTTGTATATTCCCTAGGTTATCAGCACATTTCCCTTGGCTTTTCTGACAGCAATATACATGTCCTTGTAACCAGAGAAGTATGGGAAATTCTGGAAACACTCAACTGTGTATAAACATTTAAAGCTCACACACTCTAATACAAAACAAGTACCTCTCTGAAACAAACATCTCCAGATGTTTTAACATACTTTTATATATAGATAGATATATATATAAGATGTGACTCAGGCATGGAAAGCCAAAAGAATGTTCTCATTTCCTGAGACTGGCTAACAAAAAGGAAAAAAATGTGAACGAAGAAACAAAGATTTCAAAAGTCAGCTTTTTTTTAACAGCAGCAGCTTTAAAATGCTACACTTCAAATTCTTTTCCATATAGTCAGAATACTGCCTCTCTCTTGCAACTGCATATACTCACAAAAGGAAACAAAGAAAGGAGGAAAAAATGTTTTCTGGGTTGTTTAAAGTACTAGAGAAATGTCTCATTAGAGAAGTGCCTGTGTTTGTTTCAGTTCCAGTGAAGCTTACTGACACCTCCCAGCAAGCCCCTCTCCCACAGCCTGCCTTGTCTCCAGGCACAGTGGCTGAGAACAAGCCAGCAGCCACGTGTGCTGTGGCTGTCCCTCAGCTCTGTCTGCATGGCAGGACTCAGCCTGCAACACCTCACAGCACATCTTGCTGCATTTTTTTTTCCTACAGAACAAGCAAGTATAGACAGCATCCAGTTCTTCTGGGACCTGAAAGCAATGGGTGAAGAAAGCCCATGGGCATCTTCAGATCACAAAGTCTTGTCCTACCAACAAATGTCAGGTAGATTTAAACACGTATCAGATGCGTCCCTATTTTCTGTGCCCTTTCTAACCACAACCTACATGTCAGGGGGGCAGGACATGGGATTTCCTTCCTCTGAATCCTTTGAAGATTAATTTCTGCAAACCAGTTCTGTGAGAACTATGACAAAACCACTGCCGGGGTTCAGGCAGGGCAGTAGGAGGGGACAGCAAGCTGCAGAGAGAACATACTCAAGTGCACTTTCCACAACATAAGGCAAAATTGCCCAGACAATCTTCTGCAATAACCTGCAGGCAGGTGATCCCTTTCCAGTGCAAGAGAGCATAGACTCTCAGTCCTGACACTGCTCCCATGGCAGCCACAAGCAGTCCCCAGACCCAACCCAGACCACCACCAAACACTGCTCCCTCCATCTTCAAATCCCCAGCACCCTGCCACAGAACCCCACTTAACACACTGCTCTCTGGGCCATAGCTACATGACCCACGCACAGATCCACGCTTCCCACGTTCTTTCCACTCAACATCACTGCCACTCACAGGATCAAGGAGCAGATCCAGATGGAGATAAATTCAGTTTTAAACCTATGGACTTACCAACCTCCCTCACCATAGGTTTTCAGCTGGCTCAGGTCCCTGGTGCTGGCATGAGGAATGTTGTGGGACGGGAATGTGTGGGTCACCCCAGGCGGCTGTAGCACAACCACATGCTTAATTAAAACGTCTCTGAAGTCATCCCTGCCTGTGGGAAGAGCAGCTGCCCTGGCATGGCGCACAGATGGTCTGTCCTGAATCGTAACACTGGCCAGAGCTGGGTCTGGGAGATGGCCGTTGCCAAGTGAATCTCAGGCCGCTTACAGCAGACCCTGGCAAAAATGTTACTTAGCGCAGCACGAATGTCAGTCTCTCTGCCATGAAACACAAGTGTGTCCTGCTACCAACACAGTTCAGAAGAGCATGGTGGTCACGTGCAAAGCTCAGCAATACGTGCCTATTTGCAAGCATTTCCTCACGAAACCCAGAGGGTTTTGCAAGCAGAGGCTGCTGTGCCAATTCAGCCCTGAATCCATAGGGGCTGCCTTCCCCTGGCAGTGCCAAGGGGGCCCCTTGACCCCCACTTGCCAAGCTGTATTCTTCATTCCTAAATCAGAGATGGAGTGTGCCAGGAGACACCGAAGGAGGACTCGTGGATGCTGTGGTTCTGCAAGGCAGGAGGCTGATAGCCAAGTTCCTTGCCCCTGCCAGGCTGCGCCCAGCCCCAGTGGGGACGGCCAGGCCCCCACAAAGAGTCCTTGCAAAGTATCGAGGTCTCTTTTTTCCCTCCCAGGGTGGATTTGAAACTAATTCTCTGGACGGTTCCCTCTCCCCACAACAATCCCACAGCACATAAGTGTGGGGTCTGGACTGCACATCAGTGTGGGGTCTGGACTGAAGCCACTTTGCTATGTTGTTGTCTCCCAAATACTTGCTGGCGTTACTGCATTGCTTTGCTGTGGTCTTTTCCAGTGCTCCCAACTACAAAACCCCAATATATTAATACAGAAAACCCTTTTAATTTTGAGCACAGCAGCTACCCCATGCTGTTCTGACCACCCAGGAAATGTTCATAAAGTCATTACAATGCCTTAGCTTCCCAGATGATCCACATTAATTGCCCACCCATTATGCGAGCAATAAACCCCCCCCCACCCCGTTTTAACTCTACTGTTCACACCAGTTTAGGTTTTACTCAGACAACAGCTCATTCACCAGTGCTGCATCAGTTCTTCAAACTATTCTTCAAACACTATTCAAGCAGTGTTTGAAACAACCCTAAATGCACCACGTGACTAAGGACCCACCTTCTTATTGAATTCTACAGAAGTGGCTGGTGAGGGTTTTTAATAAATCAAAAAGTGATGAAAATGATCATCAGAGCTGGAATTCAAGAACTTCTTATATAAAATATAAAGAAAAGCAATCAATACGAAAAATACGGAACATAAAACCTCCTCCTGGGTGCCAACCATGATGTAATGCTATTCTTCATGCACCTAGGGTGCTCCAGACTATGCCATTTTGGCACAGGAAGATAGTTTCAGACTGCAGAGGAGGTTCACTTTGCCCATAGTTTGTCATCGGCCACATCATCAGCTTCTGGCACCCTGGACATTGCTGACAGTCTCCAGATGCTGAGACAAATTCAGCAAACTGTTTGACACAAAGAGTTACTACGGCACACAAAACCAGCCAAGGAAATTACAGTATCTTGACTTCCCCCCCCCCTACTTCTATCTGTTTAAAAAACAGAAGTCAGCATTGTCATAAAGACTTACACACCACAGGAAGGGAAATGCTGAAGTAATTGCAAAGGAGCATCTTAATTTGAAGAAAAGTATGAACCCCAGGGCACAGACCCCTGCTACATTTTCTCTAAATGTCAGGCCGAATTAGGATCTTTCACCCTTTCTGCCCCAACATCAGCACTTCTGCACAGGCTGTTAAGCGTGACGTGCTTTGTAACACATCCTAACATGACAAGGACAGCAGACCACATACGTGGCTACTTGGTTCACACTGTGCATAGCTTACACAAGGGAAGGCTTTGACTATGAAAATGTGACTGTCAGTTTCATTTTCCTTGTCATCAGCATTTGCCATCATGGAAAGACCAGACACGAGTAATTTTCCCACTGACTATCAAGCTGCTTTTAGCACAGCTAATAATTAAAGCCTCCCTATATTGAAAAGTAATACGAGAGTGCATTATGCTATAGAATGAAAAACTTTTGAACTGGGCTTTGGAGGGGAACAAAGCACAGACAAATCAGGATGTGTAACCTAACACACAGCATGAAGCCACAATTGCAGGAGCAGAAAGGCTTGCCTTAAGTGCTCCAATAATAAATACTTTACTGCAGCTTGAAAAAGAATTTGTTAACTGTGCAAACCACCCTCTGTATATTGCGGACCATTAATGGCTCCCCTGCAGTAGCTGTATGGCACCAGTTCTAAGAAAAAGACTTGTGCACTACAAATGAGACTGAACTGCAGCATCACATTTAGCTTCTTATTTAGAGCCCCCTATCAAAGCCAGTAACACCACAAAGTGCCCCTGTTTTTCAGCTTCCCAGTCTACGGTGGAATAAGAACTGTAAATCCAATGAGTCTGTGCTAGTTTTTCAAATGTAGTTATACTCGGAATAAAGAGGAGCTGGCTTTGTCCAGTATTTTGCTGCACGCTGGCCTGTATTTCTTGCTACAAAGAAAAACTCAGTTTGTTCTAGGAAACTACAAAAGCTTAAGATAATAATGGTTCTGAACTAAGAAGCTAATGTTTTTCTCTGAACCACATACGAAACTTATTCCAAGGATAACACATCAAGATGAGTTCAGCACAACCAGCTGAAAAAGCTGCCCACAAAATTCAGAGGACATTTATAAAGCAAGCAGGCATTGCCACGAGCTATCAGCCCCAGGCAGTACACCAAGCAATCCTCAATGACCCACCACTACCCAGCATCAACCCACTGCGCATCCCTCCTTACCCAAATCCCTCTCCTCCAGGACAAAGTTTGCTCTCCCAGCGTGATGCTGACTGACAAAGATGTGCCTCAGTAACGACTGCTTAAGTGACAGCACCAGCCTGCAAGTTCCTCTAGTTACAAAACAAAAGCCATAGGAGTGACACAAGTTCAAAAAGCCTCCATAAAAAGAAGAGTCAAAAAAAAAAAATTAAAAAGAAGAGTATTCCCTTGTGCATACCTGCTGACCAGATGTCTGCTGCTTTTCCATGTACCAAATCTAGAGGGAGACTTCAAATCATTCTTCCCTTTTTTGTTTTCTTCACCAAAATTCAGATTACTTAAACTCTCTAAATCAGACCAAAAAGTCGAGACACAAAACCCTTCAGGAATTTCAGCTTGTGTAGGCCTTCAAGATCACTTTACATTTTGTTAAAAAGTAGGCTTTAATGAAATATTCACATTTTTAGTGTCGGTTTTTCTAAGAATCAAAACAAGAAAACACACTAATTTCTAATTTTCCCTCTTTTCACAATCAAAATGCATCTTTCAAGAGCCTTACCCCTGTGTTTTAACTTCAGTGGACTGGAATCCTCTACAGAAAACCCCTTCAGCCAGAAGGCTTGGAAACAGCTCTTCTGAAGGAGCTGACTTCACAGTCTCTCGCCACTGTGCCACCCTGCCAGATGAGCAGCCCTGCCTTTGCTTCCTTTAGTCCACCCCCACTAGATAGGACTGCTCGGTAATTGTGGGACATGCATAAAACATCACGAATCTCACCACATCAACACCCGAGGTTATTTAGTATGATGCTTTTAAATCAACTACCAGCCGCTCAGGACAGGGCGCCTTTTAATGCACTGGGCATCAGACCGCGCTCACGCCGCGCCGGGACGTGCGAGCCCCAGTTCTGGCTGTTATCCGCGACCGCCGCAGCAAAGGCGCAGGAGCCGCCCCAGCGCTCCGTGCGAGCGCCTAACGCCGAGGGGGGAACGGCGGCGCGAAGGGATTCCTGCAGTGCCCCTCGCTGCCGCTCCCGGGGCTGCCGGGAACAGGGGAAAGTTTCCCCGCGGAACGGACACGTCACCGGGGGAGCAGCAGGGGCACCATGCACGGCTGCGGGTCCCCGGTCCCCTCGGCGGGACCCCAGCCCGACTCCGGCGGCGCCCGTGGGAGCAGCGGGAAAGCGCCTTTCCAGGGAGCAGCCGGTGACAGCGGCCCGGCCGAGACAAAGCGCCGCCCTCGGCAGCCTCCTGCCGCGGGAGGCGGGACGGGACGGCGCGGGCGACCTCTGCGCCTCTCCTACCTGTTACAGTTGATCCCCGCCGCCGCCACCCCCAGCATCCCTCCNCCCCCCCCCCCCCCCCCCCCCCCCCGCCCCCCGCCCCCGCCGCTCCCGCCAAGCGCTGCCCACCGGCGGCGGGAGGGGCCCCGCCGCGCCGCGGTAATGGCGCTGGACGGCACGGCAGCACCCGCCCGCCGCCGGGGGGCGCCCCCTGCGCCCCCGCGCGGGGAAACGGGGGATGCACGGCCCGGAGACGGGATCCCACCGCCTCCGGCCGGGAAACAGGGGAGGCACGGCCCGGAGACGGGATCCCACCGC
>VZRR01010717.1:132386-169833 GCA_013398015.1 Oreocharis arfaki | reverse complement strand
CGGCCGGGAAACAAGGGGGGCGCGGCCCGGAGACGGGATCCCACCGCCCCCGGCCGGGAAACAGGGGAGGCACGGCCCGGAGACGGGATCCCACCGCCCATCCCGGGAAAGGGACGGGAGTCACTGCCAAGAGATGGGGTCCCCCCGCCCCATGTGCTTCCCACCGGGCCCGCAGGAAGGGTCATTCGCCTCTTCTGTCAGCCCTGCGGGAGATGCAGCGGCCGGAACGCCCCGCAGAGTTACGTGAAATACGTGCCCGGGAGCGGCTGTTGCTGGTTTTGCGGGTTTTTTGTTTTTGTTTTTTTCTTTTTCCAGAACAGAAAATTGCTGTCAAAACAATTCCAAATATTTTCACTATTTCCTACACGTGGTTTTGTATTGCAGGATAATTTGTAGCAAGAAAGCTGTCGCCTCACCTTTGGGCGCCAAATATGCTTAGGTGAATTTTGCTGGAGACAGAGTCCGCTTTTAATAAACATTATTTAAACATGTGACAGCATTAATAAGCAATGGCTTAGGGAAAGGCTAGCACCACACTCAGGCTCAGCAGTTTAGAAAGTAAATGTAAGAAAGTTACCTTCAACGTTGCCAAACCTGGGGCCAAACCTCCGCTTCGCTTGGAGAGAAGCGACCTCATTCCAAACCAGGCAAGTTTCAAAGGCAGACCTATGGACAAATGAAAGGAGCATAATAGAAAAGGTGGGATTATTGACCTCTCTGTATCGCCACCCATTGCCGTCCTTAATATCAGAACAAGGAAGTGGCATGTTGGAATGAAAAATGCAAATATTTGCCTGCCAGGATTAAGGAAATATCTATATGGCTCCAAGAAGACAGCTCAAGGAATATGTTAAGGTAATGAAAATGAGCATAGACAGGTATGAGTGAGCACAGATCAGAAAGAATAATTAAAACATGGAGCACATCTACTTTGGTATCCATCAGAACCAGGAAAAGAATGTAAATTTTTGGGATTATGATGCACAAAAGGTAGTTGATGGCTGTGCCACGAGCCTGGTTCCAGAGGGAACTACAGCTGTAGAAACACAGACTGTCTGTGGTACTTTTGTTTGTTTATTTGTTATTTTGCTCCTTGGCAGGGTTCAGTTTTTCTTGCCAAGTTGAGGAATAAAACACAGCAAAACTTTAGCATCACAGGGAATACATTTCTGCATAAAGAGGAAAATAAAGTATATGGCTGAAAAGGGAAGGGATGATATGCCAGAAGAGGGGGATGTGTTTTTTCCCCTTTACTCAGCACAGGTCAAGCCACACCTGGAGGGTTGAGTCCAGTTCTGGGCTTCCCAGTGTGAGAGAGACATGGACATACCGGAAAGAGCCCATCAAATGGCCACCGAGATTATATTTAGAGACTGGAGCTCCTATGAGGAGAGACAGAGAGCTGGGACTGCACAGCCTGGAGAAGAGGAGGCTCAGAGAGATCTTGTCAGTTAATAAAAATACCTGAAAAGAGAGGGTACAAGGAGGACAGAGCCAGTCTCTTTTCAGTGGAGTCCACTGACAGGAACAGAGGCAGGAGAAACAAACTGAAACATAGGAACTTCCCTCTGAACATCAGGAAAGAAATTTTCACTGTGAGAGTGACTGAACACTGGCAGAGGTTGTCTGTGAAGGCTGTGCAGTCTCCACGCTTGAAGGTACTCCATAGCCATCTGGACGTGGTCCTAGGAATCTGGCTGTACGTGGCCCTGCTTGAACAGAGAGGTTGGACAAATGACCTCCAGAGGTGCCTGCCAACTTCAACAATGGTGTGATTATGTTGAAAAACCAATCACAGCCCCCTCAATTTAAAAAAAACCCACTAAACAAGTGAACCCACCAAACCCAGCCCCCAAACACCCACCCGTTTTAATGCGTTTGTCAGCAAAGCTACCTTATATCATCTAAATAAGTAAGTACTCATTCTGTGCCAGCTGAAGGTAATATAACCCTTTTGGTTTTTTGTAATCTGCCTTGGGCAGTCTGCCCTTACTTGTAGGCAGCTTCATGAATATCTTTAATTAACCTCAGTTTGTCTGCAAGGATTTCAGGGTCTCTCTCACTGCCGATCCCTCTGGGGAACTGTACGAGGTGGTTGCTGCTGAGCCCAGCTGAAGAGCAGCACCTCTGACCAGCACAACCTGAAATGGCAGGGAGGTGGTTGGGCAGGTGTGCAATTACCAGGGCCGCAAACTTCAAAACAGTAAATTCTGGAAATAATTAACAGGCAGTGCCAGCCAACAAGCGCAGCCGTTGTGGCGCTTCCTTTGGAGAGCCCATTAATAGATTTAACAGCAAGTGAATTGCACCATGTGCAGTTTTCCAGTGGTTTTAAAGATGAAATTCCTAAAGCCTAGTCTGCTAGCAATATAATCTCAAAGTAGCAAAGGCATTCTCATAGAGAGTGGGAGAGCCTTTCCCAAACATGTACAAATGCCAAACACTAAGTACTAGCAGGTTTTGGAAACGCTGTACCAAGAAAAGCCAGGAATTCAGTTTCACAGTTTGCCTCCCCAGGCTCTGTGCACTTTGCAGCAAGTTTGCGCCTTGGGGTCTGATTTAAATTTTTGTTTTGTCTTGCTGTACAACAGAAATAACAATTCTTAATTGTTATTAATTGTCCATTACATAGTATTAGAGCATGCTGGGATTCTAATTAACTTGTAAAATTCAGTCCAGAATACTTAAGCAAGTAATTTAATAGGATTCACAAAACACACACCACAGACTCAAAAGATCATTCCTTCCATTCCAGTATTAATGCAGGCTATGACTATTTTCTTCCTCTGGAGTTTAAAAAAAATACGGTAATCTGCCTACTTATTTCTGCTTACAAACCCATCACAAAGTTTAACATTCTGCTGCTAATGTATTTGGCATCAGGTAGAGAAGTGCCATTATCCCCAGCAGGCGAGTCAGGAAATAGAGACAGAGAAACTGAAATTAAATTCACAAAGGAAGCATGTGGCAAAGCAGGGAATTTGGACTCTGTGTCTCCAGACCAGCATATTAATCACAAAATTAATGCGTTTTTTTTTTTACTCTCCTCTCTCCCTTTAAGACTAGAGTAAAATGCAGTTTTAAGTAGGCATGGCTTCTGATGTTCTGTTTCCAGAGCACTTTACATTTTCCATCACTGTTGAAATGCCAAACTTATTATACTGCATCTGGAAGTGGAACTTGAGTGACATGGACTCAGCAGTGCCAGGTTTACAGTTGGACTCTTTGATCTTTGAGGTCTTCTCCAACTTAAATGATTCTGTCACTCTTAAGTGATAGCACTGAGCCTTTACCTCTTTAGAGCCAAATGCAGGATCAGCTTTGCTGACACTAAACAAGGCCATTATTGTAGGCCTCAGGAAGAAGTGAGAAAGGAAGGATTTTTGGGGACAGATGAGGAGGCAGCTGCTTGGTCAAAGGATTTGACTGCCTGTCTCTAATCACAAATATCTTTACATCAAGTTCTTTTTCTGGAAATGAAGAAATATTTTATGATTTTGCCAGATTTTGCCATGTATGAAGAGACACGAGTAAGTAACTTCTAACTGTGGTATTTGCTCTAGCTTTTGCTTTCTTCCAGAACTTTATGTAACTACAAATGGTAGATTCATAGAATGGTTTGGGTTGTAAGGGACCTTAAAGATCATGTAGTTCCAACCCCCCCACCACAGGCAGGGATGTCTTGCAATAGACAAAGTTGCTCAGAGCCCCATCCAACCTGGCTTCGAATACTTCCAGAATGGGGCATCCACGGCTTCTCTGGGCAACTGTTCCACTGCCTCACCACCCTCACAGTACAGAATTTCTTTCTAATATCCAATCTAAGCCTACTCTGACTCGGAGTGCCTGTTAGCAGAGCAGCCCCACGGTTGTTTACCTTAATATAATCCATGGATTTTAATTGTAAACTGTGTCAGTGTTCTTCATGTCACACCTCCAAAGCTGTGAAGTTAAAGCAACAGTGAAGGAAACTTTGACAATCTAAGTAGGAATAATTTTTGAACACAGGGCATCCAGCTAAATATGCTCAGCAAACCTGTTAATGAATTAACAGGTGAAAAACTATTTAGATTTCACATTTTTGCTCAACATTAATAACTTCACTTATCAATTGAATAAATAAGTTTTGACCACTATTTGATATCTCTAAAAAACTTGGCTGTTATTAAAAACAATATGTAATATTCTCAGAATACTAGAAGACTTATTTTAGTGATCATTCTGACATCCATATAAAAGGAAGCAGATTTGTGCTTCATGCACTTTAGACACACCTAGTATATTTGGCATCATTTCTTGGAAGAGAGAAGGAATCTCTGCAAAACCAAGGATAAAACTTATTTATCTCAAACCTCTCCAAAATTGATCAATAAAATTCCATATTTAGCAACATAAATTTCTGCCTCATGACAAGATCAATACTTGGACAGACACAGAAAAGGCTAAAGAAAACACCTACGGAAGCACCACAAAACAGATACTTTAAGAAATAATGACTCTTGGAGATCATGGTACTACTCTCACATTTTTAGTAAAAGTGTGCAATTTTTCTATTTCAAGCTTTTTGTCACTGCAATTCCCATCTTTCCCAGAATGTTCAAAACCTATCATTAGTTTTTCTGCATTTTCTGAAAATCCTCTTCCTGCAAGATATCCAATATCCCCCACCACTGCAAACAACTGGTTTAACCAGTTTCCAAGAGAAAGGCTGGTGGGTAGTCAGGGCAGGGACAGAGGGCTGCCACATCAACAACAGGAGCTGTTTCAGGTTTTTATCACCACCATCTGCTTTTCTCCCCACTGTTCCCGAGGCTGTAGCTCTCTGTGCATGGAGCAGAGGGACCACCCATCTGTCCCCTTGCAAAGGCGGGCAGCTTCACCTGGATTGCTACAGCTGCGGGTGTAAGTCAATGCTGTGACTTGCAGCAGATGTGAGAGGAACATTACCAGTCTGTATAAATATTTGGCTGCTAAAGCCAAAATTACATGATTGGCCTTGGGAAGAGTAATGCTGAGCATTGGCAATTTAACTGCACAAAGGGGAGTAACAACAGTAAAACAGTATTTGGGTAACAGCCTTTTTCTGGAGCTCTGTAATGGCTTCTGTGCTACTTGAGATGCTCTGCATCCTGCAAAGGGCAAGAGAGCCAAGAGCTAATACGTACCTCCCCTCCAGAAACAGTCTGAGTGTTCTCAGAACAAGCTTCAATTTTCAGGCAACGAAACAATAAACCCCACTTAAATCCTACATGCATACATAGCTGCTATCCAATGTCTATCAATTTGAAACACTTTCAAAGGCTACTGTGGGAGGACTGGGACTGTGCCCATGCCCGAAAGAGCACACTGTATTTTACACTGATTACATTTACCTTGGATTCTTAAGAAGCCTTCAGGGCTGACAGGGAAAAAAATAATCTGCTAATACCAAGGCATGGTGAATGGTTGGAGCAGTAACTGATGTGCATTTCCATACTTGTTTTACTATTCTCAGTCTTCACAATTCAATCCAGCCTGAATCCTCAAGATAAGCCTGAGAAACACAGGACAGGAAGGAAAGGAGGAAGCTCCTGAACGCAAGATGCATCTTCTCATCCTTTCACAACCATGTAATAAATTTAAATCAAATTCAGTTTAAAAAGTAGTCAGATTATTATTTCCCTTCCCCATAGCATATATACATTTATGTGAAAGCTGATAGAAATTGACTGGAAATATCAGGCTCTCTTTTCTGACTCTTATATCCAATTATTATGTCTTCTGTTCACAGCGTATTATCCCCTCTCTGACCACATATTTGTATAATAAGCATGGTCTAAGAAAAATGGTTGGCAAGAAGATAAACACACCAAACTCTCACTTAAATCAAACCAAACTCCTCTTCATCTACTGAGCATGTAATCTTTGCACTAGGACAATTATGCAGATAAAGAAATATTATTACAGGGTATTAGGGAGGATGTAATTATGTCTATTTCAAAGTTGAGTGCAATTAGAAACACATGCTGATTTATAAAGTTTTTAGTACCCGAACACAGCGCAATCCTGCTAATAACGCCATTAATGCTCCTGCATCCCTTCTCTCCTTCCTGCCTGATATTGTCAGATTGCTGGTGACAATCTAGTAACACATTTGAAGTCATTTAAATGAGCTTTTTTTTAATGTAATTTTTTTCTTAAAAAACCCTTTAACAAACCAATTTATTTTCTGTTTATCCAGAAGAATCCATTGTTGTAGTTGTCTTCCAAAGCAAAGGCTGTGGATACTATACCAGATCCATAAAATCCCTTCAAATACAATGGCAGACTTTCCTTGTTTTCTACCTTGCACCTGAGTAGCATTTTCTCAGGTAAGAACAGGTATTCAGAGAAAAAAAAAAAGCACTCTGTTGAGTAAAGGTGAATTTTATTGAAGTGATGGCCACATGAAAAGGCCACCAAAGACAATATTTCCAAACAAAATACTTATCTATCCAGACTAGCAATTATGAAATTACTACAACAAATATATTTTTACCTCTTCATACATTTGGTTTCTCAGCCTGTGAGTGGTGACTGCTATTTCCAAGGCTTCTAAGGGAGATATTTTCACAGTACCAACAATAGCAGAACTAGCAGGTAGTTTAGGAAGTGTTGGTGCACTGGTGAAGCCAAGACATAAGCCAAATGAAGCAAGTATGTTTAAGCTGACTTCAAAGTCTCTTAGTACAAACTAAGGAGAGTTTTTACGCATTCCTCCACAATTTCACGATATTATCATCTGTTATCACAGCAAAAGGATGGAGAGAGACAAAGGAGGATTTAAATTTAGAAAATATTCTAACCTTGTATTCTCACAGTTATACTTGGGGGAAGGAGGGTCATGAAAGAAAAAAAGCAACTTTACTCTCATGTATAATTTCAAACACAGTTCCCTTTGTCCATCCTGAACCCCAGATTCAACTGGCCACATCTATACAACAGCCTGACAAGCTCTGATCTTCCTGTCTTTCAACTAGAGCACTTTTTGTTTGAACAGATGAGCCTTCTGGATAAAGGGAACATGAAAGACATATAACCCATTTCTAAGTCAGCATTAGGTAGCTAAAAAATCAGCCACAGTGCACATGCAGGTCTGGGAACATGGAACCATTTCAATTTTTGGTTTTAAATTAATATATACTCTGCACAGTGACAGCAGAATCATCATCATCATTATTATTACTATTATGGTGCCCTCCTTAGGCTTGGGCTGAAGGCAGGCTGTTGAAAGATCAAAATTGGTCCTAAGCTTATAAGCGTTTTGGACAAGTGTGACATTTTCTGTGGAACACTCTAATACATGTGGCACTATAAAGAAAACAAAAAGAACCAGAAAGCAAAGTCAGCACAGTGCTCTTCCAAAAAAGGGCACCACAGAAGCAAGCAGTACTAGTTAAAACTTTAAACTGCTTTTTGAAAGCAAATCACAGCTACAATGCTGTACATTACAAATGCAAATATATGACATATAAAAAGTTCTCTATGCAAAATAATCCTGTTTCCAGTTCACATTCTTCTATGCCATTTACTGCAACTGTCTATTAAACTTTGATATATTTGCTTACAGTCAGTTTATTGCCACATAGGTAAGTTCTGGCAATCCTAGCAACAGAAAACAGTTTAGTAACAGTTATTAAAATATTTTTACATTAATTAAGATCTCAATCTTCCATTGTAAAAAAAATATATTAATGCAAGTTGTTCACTACATTCATAAGTATGGTACTCAAGTTTTACTAAAAACAGTGAGCATGCAACTCAGACTTGAAAGAAGTCAATAAGCAACTGGTATTTAATACAGCCAGTGATATATATTACTTGCATACCTTTATTCACAGCTTACAATGTTAAATAATTTACAGTTCTGAAATATGTGCATTTTAAGAGGAACTTGTCACAGCTCTTTAGAATAGCGGAGACTAAATCGGGTCAGCTGCAAACGGAGTGCAAACTAAGACAAAGCCATACCCTTCCACTCACATGCTTTTATTGTTAAAATCACAGCAGGAGGATGACTAGCACTTAGTTTTATATGTATTTCAAATCTCTCCTGTTGCTGTGTTTTGGCATTCCTTTGAGTGACATTAACCAAACCCAGCTGAATAAGGAGTTAGAACTCAACATCCAAGATCTGGTCCAAATTGTGAATGCTGAAGATACGGTAAACCATTCCAGAGGCAAATGCAAGAAAGCCTAAACACAGCCTCCTGTTTGCTACCTACAGACACCTAAAGACTCATCCCTCATCCTACTGTTAATCAGTTCTATGTTCTGAAAATTCACAGAGAATGTCTTCCCCAGTAGCACAAACCATAGAAGTTCCAGTTAAAACACATATTGGAAGGGAAGAAAAAAAGTGCCTAAGGTGGTGGAAAGGAATTAAAATACCTAAATAAAGCCCGTTGGCTTTGTTGATTGTGTACTGAAATATACAGAACAATCAAAAAATTAAACCAAAAGCACACTTACTGAAAACTTTATTCTCAACATGTTGCCATTCTGCTGTTCATATGTTCAGATTAATCTCAGCCTGAAATAAGGCAATATTGAAGGAACAAGCATCATTTCCTCAGAGCCTGAGCTAAGGTAGGTAAGAGAGCAAGAACCCTATTTAGTATTTGTATATGTACCATGGAAAGACTCTGTAAAACAACACAGAGAACATGAAAAGATGAGTGAAAAAGACAGAAAACCTCTGGTTTAAACATAAGCAGGATTCAAACATGTGTATGCTTTTTAAAACCTTACAAATAAATTAAGATGGTGAAAGGCATTATGGACTGTAAAGGGGAAGAAGTCAGCTGAAGGTAAAAAAAGGTGCCGTGCTGAAAACAGAAGCAGAGATGGTAGAAATTTATTTTTCTAGGAAAAAACCCATAACATTCTGTTGAGTAATGTGGAACAGAGATCATCTAATCTGTGCAAAAGATCTGTGCAAACTATGTGCACACACACAGGTAAGTGAGAGAATGGAATAAGATCTTCAATCATTAGAACATTTAAAAGATGCACCTACTGACAAAAGCTTCATTCTTTTCTCTCAGAAGTTAATGATAGGAGTCTGACCTGTGGGCTCAGATTCTTTCTTTAGTGTCTTCAATATGACTTAGTCAGTATGAGTAGTCTTGTCATCCCAGTACAGATATCACTACAGTAATGGAACATTTCTTCCTGGTCTTTTCCACAAACTTCCAACCTCAGGTTAAAAAGCCGTAGCTTAAGCCCTTTCTCACTAAGCTTCAGCTCACTTAGGACCTCTGAGTCTTGGAGTACTACCCTAAGGCTTCCATAGATGCCATTAATCTCGACTACAGTACCATGCCCAGATGTGACAAGCACTGTACTTCATATAGATTTTTGCACCCTCTACATTTTGTGAACTGTTGCCTTCATGTTTTGCAAAAAAAAAAGAAAGACTACAACCTTAAAGCAGAAAATGCCCTTCCTGTTTCTTAATTATCTCACATTTTGTAGCCATCGCAGGAGAGGAAATAATTTTAGATTTCTTAAAACGTGCAGAGAATAACACTAACCATATAGATTAGCTAGCTGACAATGATATGTGAAAGCAAATGTAAACACTTTAAAATGCTTTAAATCTAAAGTCTAGTTATTCCAGTTAATATATCAGATCAAACTTTTTAACTGATATCAAAAGAGCTATCACAGGTTTAACAAATTCTGCTTCCAGGCTAGTTGCAATTAATTTGCCACTTCTCATAGTTATTATTATCAGCTTTAACATTTACAAGAAAAATAGTTCACTGCTACAAGAGCATAACATAGGACCATCTTTCAGAGCTACTGCAGGCTTCTTTCTTAGAAGAGCCTAAAAAGCTGAAAATAACACACAAAAATAAAACCCTGTAGTTCAAATGCTACAACACCAACAGATCTTCTACAGTAAGATTTCTCGGTTTTGCAGTTGTGGAATGTTTTTAAAGATTCAGTGTTTCCACTGTTTTATCGAAGTCCTGACCAGCTGTGGAGGTATGAAGCCCACCCAGAGGGCCGCGAGGTACTCTCTTCTTCACCTGAAGGAGGAAGAAAAACATACTTTGTACTATGTTAGACATTTATTACGTTAGACATTGCATCATTTGGGTACATGACCCTGCCCTACTCCTTGCCTTTATCCTTTTTCAAATGCTGTCCTCAAGCTTGCTGAGAAAGGAACTCACTCTTGGGCTGACATAGATATGGATTGTACCACCAAGTCCACTTTACTTTGGGTACTTGAGAATGTCTGAAAAAGGTAATTTATCACCATTCTCCAAAAAAATCCAATCAGTCTTCATTAGAGGACCAGAACAACATCAACATGCTATGGATTTGACTTACATCTTATTTTTCCAAATGCACAGCATATCATAGAATGCAATACTTGAACACTTCCCTTTTTAATGTGATTTTGTTCACAAGTTTTAAGTTCTTATATGTACACGTGTTGCTTACTGTTAAATTTTTTTTAAAATAAAGTATAGATCAGTTGCTAATGAAGTACAAGAAGCAACAGTTACTGTTATTGAGAAAAGACAAACAATACCTTAAAAAGCGTTTTAAGGGAACAAATGCTCAGAGTATTTGAAGCAGAAACAGAACATTATTATATACATAAATCCTGTCTTAATTTCTTGCAAATGCCTAACTTTTTATTTCCTTCCCTAGTTCCTTTATTTCTTCAACAAAGAGCCTATTTTCTTTAAGATATTTTTAAAGGTATTATATTGAAACTAGTATTAGATCTGCAGTACTGCCTTGAGAGGACCACTTTAGTTATCTGTTTAGAACATCTGCAAAGAAAGTAATTGAATTACATT
The DNA here is from genome assembly GCA_013398015.1 of Oreocharis arfaki. NCBI lineage: Eukaryota > Metazoa > Chordata > Aves > Passeriformes > Paramythiidae > Oreocharis > Oreocharis arfaki. Next base: position 158,992 of record VZRR01010717.1, on the reverse strand, counting down.
AACCTCTATTTTGACAAAAAAATTTTTAACTCTACTCAAAATATAAACACATTAAATTTTTACAAGTTACCATTGTCTTCCTAAAATGTGAATGTTTCAGAAGAAATGATATTTTATCTTAATTTTATGGTATTTTTTCTGTTTACTGAAAACTGAATAGTAACTTCCCAACAAAGCAAAATCATTTTATGACTAGCTCACCGGCATTATGTTGCTAAGTTTTGTTTTCCTTCAAAGGTCTACACCACAGACAGCACAGAACTGTCCTTTTCCTTTTCCAATTTTCCTTCTTTTTGTGACAATATTTTGAACACCACCTACCTTGGGCAATTGCAACCAGCTTCCCCTTCTCTTCAGGGCTGAGCTGCAACATGGTGTCTATTACTGGGAGCAGCCGTTCCTTCTCGCTTCCTGATTTCAGAAATATGAACTGCAATAAAACATTCTTCAAGTATTCTAGATTAGCCACAGACTTTTCCCTCTCTTGATTTCTTTCCAATCTTCTTATTTCATTCTTAAGAAGCTGCAGATGAAGGAAAAAATACGTAATGCTGTTTGTTCCATTTAATGAGTAATTGAACAAAAGTCTTTTGAAGAGCTAAAAAATGAATTGCACAGCTTGCTTCAAAAGGAAAAATGTGTGTATAGCAACATATTCAGGACAAAAATCCAGTGAAAATTAAATACGTGATAATGTTGTCAGAAATAACTTATTATTGACAAAAAATAACCTTTTTTGATAAAATTTGTGCAGTATAGAGATACAGTATCAGTGATAGAGTAGTAACAGTTGAACAGCTAAATAATTCAGAAATCTGATGATATTAATTTAAAAGCATTTTAGAAAAGAAAGCTTAGTACATTTAGAAATTTCTTCAGAAAGCTCACTCATACATTAGTTCATGTGTCTTCTTTTAACTTGAGACAGCTAAAACCGTTTACAGGAAGAGAAACCAGGCAATGCTTCCCTTGGGATTTATTGCTTTTATCTAAGTGAAAATAGTATAGACCCTGTACTAAACATTAAACTTCCAAACTCACGAGGATTTTTTGTACAAGCTCTTCTACCACACTCCTCTCCCCCTCCCCCACGTGCCTACCCAACTACAAACTGTAGTGAAAAAAACCCCCAAAACTGAAGTAGACTCTGGAAGCACTAATTAGAACTGTGGAATAAAAGTCCCTCCAAAATTAAGTTTTATATCACCAAAATTTTATAGACTGGTATTTTCTGAAATATATTAGGTCTAAGAAAGAGGCCATGGAAGTTACAGCTGTCCTCACATCTCTTGTGTGTCTGCTAACCTTTATTTGTTCCATTAGGATTGCATTGGTTGCTTCTGATTCACGAAGTAATTCATTCAAGTGATCAGCACTCTTAGTTGTTGTGTTTAGTTTCTGAATCAGTTCATCCTTGGTGAGATCTGCTTGCCACTGAGATGGTTCTGCAATTAATTGGAAAAGAAAACTAACAGAAGAAAAAAGCACTTGCATCTAATTCATACTTACTTAGCATCAGGACTTGAATAATGCAGTTTCTTATGAACAGAATTAATGCGAAGTCAGACTGCAGACTTAACAGGCATCAATGCTGCTGCTGCATGCTTATTTTCTGATCTATTTTTGTTTATATATTAGAAAGGGGCTGGCAAAACAGTTCTAGAGTACACCAAGATACCTGGTTTTGATTTATTCCTTGTTTCCTACCCATAAATGGAGATTTTCAGTAGTTACCCACAAAGTGTTCAGTAGACTTTTAAAAAGAGATTATATGCTGCCACATATTTTACTGTTTTTTGGGTGACTCCTAAAACATTCTTCTTCATGCAGGATTTCACTTTCCTAGAAGAAACCCTATGAATAAAATCTTGTTCTAATAAGCCTCATTAAGATGAACGGAAATTTTCTTTTCATTAATAAGGCTAAATCAGCACTTAATTGTCCCTAGTAGAGACTCATCCAGAATACAAAAATTTCTGTAACTATTCACTGACTTGCTCACCCAGTCTTTTCCCTTTAAAAGCTCAGAAATATGACATCTTTAAATCACTAAAACCTGTAGGAATGTTCTACTGTTAGTCCTTACTCAATGACAAAACTCCTACAAAAGTTCAGGACAGTGTAAACTCAGTGGCACTTTAGACTAGACTTGTCAAGTTAATTGTGTCTTGCACCTAAAAGCATGAAAACACAATGCTCTAAAATATTTTGAGGGCACAAACTTCTGTAACCCATGCAGGCAAGCACTTCCGAAAGCCACGTTCTACCTACCAGGCTTTGCTTCTGACGAGTTCAGGAGTTGCTCCAAGGATTGAACGTAGGTGCTGGCTGAGGAGACGGACTCCGTGTCTGTTGTTTCCATACCTTCTCCCTCTTCCCTAGCGACAGTGTGCACATCGAGGACAGGAAGGTCAGCGTTCCGCCGGTCTCTCAAGTTCTTCATTGTTGGATTTGAAACAGCTGGACCTGAAAGATACTTACTGATGTGCATACCAGAATGAAACTGAGAGGGTTATTTCCTAGGTGTGACTGTCTTGGATTGAGAGCAGTACATAAAATAGTCTTCAAAATGCAAGGGAAGGTGAAGCAAAAACAGAAAGCCAGATACACACATAACATTTATAATAGCAAAACACAGCCTTTCACCTCCAAATGGCCATTCCAATCAAAGTCTGGTTCTAAACCCAAACTTGATTGGCAATTTTTATTTCACTGACTATGAAACCTTCATGCTCATCTCCCTTAAGATGTGCTCTAGCTATGGTGAGAGTAAGAAATACTTTTAATGCCTAACAGAATATGCTTTTATTTCTACCAGTCCTGTGGGAGGTATAAATTCTTCTATTTTATTACTGTGTGCATGACCATTCTGCTTCAGTAGTAACATACTAACTTCTTAAACTGTTACTGCTGCTTGGCAAATGTCCAACTACATCCTGATTAGTAACTTTACAGATACAAAAATAGCACTTGAGCTTGAAGACAGTAAAATCCTAAATTCGAGAAAGGTTAAAACAACAAGTATACTAATAAATAGCATGTATACAAATAACATTCTAAAACCAGCTTTCAATACACTTTTCTTTAGCTTTACACCTCATACTTGAGGCAGATGGCCAGCATGCTCCAAAACCTACGGCAACCTGATAAGAACACCAAATATTTACAAAGTAATTTCCCTCCACCTGTCTGACAATGCAGACACTGCAGAATAGGTATCAGTGATGCAGATTCTAGAAGTGAATAGTTCCAGTTGGAAGTGACCTACAACAAGTATCTAGTCCAACCACCTGACCACTTCAGGCTGACCAAACGCTAAAACATTATCAAGGGCATTGTCAAAATGCCTCTTAAAACACTGACAGGTTTGGGGCATCAATCAACTCTTTTAGAAGCCTGTTCCAGAGTCTGACCACCCTCTCAGCAAGAAAATGCTTCCTAATGTCCAGTCTGAACCTCCTCATAGCAGCTCTCCACCATTCCCATATTTCCTATCACTGGGTACCAGGAAGAAGAGCTCAGCACTTCCCTCTTCACTTCACCTCCTCAGGAATCTGTAAGACAGAGATGAGGTTGCCCCTCATCCTGCTTTCCTCCAAACTAGGCCAGCCCAGAGTCCTCAGCTGCTGCTCACAGGATAGTCCTTCCAGCCCTTCCACCACTTTTGCTGCCCTCCTCTGGATATATTCAAGGACCTTAGGATTCTGAAGTGACAGCAAATAATAACACAGACACATTCCTGACTTGGTATCTGTGGACTGATACAGCATGCTGCAGATTTTCCAGAAAAAGTTTCTGGTGATTTTACAGTATCAAAAACTGTAAGCATGTTTTAGCTTCAGACTCAGGTACACAAATCTGTAACTAATCCATGAAAAACTGCTATTCTGCCTGGAAGTTACCTCTAGTGCTTGGTTCACTCTTGAGTTGGAAAAGCTGAGCTTCCACTCTGGAGAGTTGCTGCTGAAGTGTCTCTACTGTCTTCCGGTGCTCTTCTTGCAGGTTCCTGACCTGATCTCTGAAATTGTTTCGGAGAGCTTCATTCTGGGCTGTCAGCTGACTCAACGCCTGGGCGTGCTCTGTTTTGATGACCATGTTCTCAGACTGTATTGTGCAGAGTCTGAAAACAATGCATGCACGAACAGTAAGCCAAACAGCAAAACAATGTAATCTTTACATTTCAAAATTTTTACAGTTTGAGGCAGTTTTCCATTTTCATGTGTATGATTATCTTAGAATGGCCGTGTGTGCAACTTTATTTCATTTAAAGTCCTCTTTTTACAGGGAAAATCTGAGACTGAAAAAGTTACACCTATTACCTGTCATGTGAATGCACTGTGCTATATAAACTCGACTTCTATTTCAGAACAAAAAATTCAGACATCTTTGGGAAATAATGAAAGACTTAACAGACATCGTGGTCTAAACATTCTTAAATTCTAAAACTGCATCATGACTGTTTATAGTGTCATACAGGGCATGTCACTTATAGTCCACTTCCTATAACATCTGTTTACCAAACACTTACGCAGAACTTCTAAAAACACAGGTTTCTAAGTAGGTAAGGTTTTTTTAAACCTCAACTTTCAGTGCTGAAGAGTGTAGCTCTTAGCAAGAAAAATGTCAGTAACTCATCAATTGTACCTGGTGTGGAGGTACTCCAGAAGCATGACAAAACTGTCACAAGCAATTAAATATATTAAATACTAATATATAATATAGCTATTATCTATAATAATAAAAAAAGTCACAAGCAATTAAACAAGTACATTTATGGAAAGACTAAGCCCGGGACTTGCCTTTATAAGCACAGAAACTTAAACAGAGCCAAAGTAGCAAAGACAAGTGTCTAGGAATAAAGGGAATCTACTGTGAAATGGGTTGTTTCCAGAAAAATGCAGGACATAATTTGGTAGACTACAGTGAATCATTATGTAGCTATCAGGAACAGACAAAACTGTACAAAGACAATGACAAGAAGTCAACAGTTCTTAATACCAATCTGTAATTTCTAATTAATACCTCATGTGAACTTCTTTGTACCCTATATGGAGAAGAAAAGATGAGGACAGACTTTTTTTGAGGAGTTCAAGTATCAGGCACTCATGTGATTTTTCAGGAAGTGATACAGATTAAATACATGCCTTTCATTTTGAAAGAAACAGCAAATTAAGACTGTGGCAAGTACAAACTCAAAATTCAGTACTTTATGTAAGAAAGTCACTTGGTGGACAAGAATTGCGTATTTTGTCAGTGAACTTGTTTGCTTTGCATATAACCATCTTATTTTTTTTAATAGGGAATATCCATAAAATTTAGTAGAGCAGTACAACACAAATATAGTGCTGGGCATTAGACATTAAAATAGTCAATGTGCTTTAAAAACGTTAATTTTTAGATCTGATAGTTAAGAGGTAGAAAGCTTGCAGAAATCTCAAATTCCCTGATCAGCTACTATTTCATTGTCATTGTTGAAACTTCTGACAGCTCATGAAAAATAGCAAACAATCCTTTTGAAAACTCCTTTAACTTTCTCAAGAACATGTCCCTTCTTTGTAAAGTCCAGTTACAGGCTTCTACATGCCAAGATCTTAAAGTTCAAACAAAATAAAATATCTGTATCTATTCATCAGCAGACCATACTTTTCACGGAGTTCTGCTTCTTTTGCAACAGTCTCTTGCAGCATCTTATTGTGTCTTTCCAGCAGGGTGTCGTGTTCAGACTGCAATGCCTGGAGTTCAGATGCATTCATCTGTGAATTATGCTGAGCGTCCTGCAGCTTAACTTTTAGTTGATCTATCACCATTTCCAACTGTTCCCTGCACGTGGGAGAAAAAGGAATACACAACGTACATTTAAAATCATTAATTATTTCAGAACCTATACTATATCCACAACATTTTGGATTGCTGAAATCCAAACTGCATATTTATTAATTAAATCAACACAGCACTAAGATCAAAATAATCTTAGAATGTGGCTACAGCAGAAACAATCAGATCCTGTTTCAATATAGATACAAATAGGTTTGCCACATCCCATCTGAACTGCTGGGAATGCAACTATTGGGGTAGAAAGCATGACTGATAGCACTTTATACTTCAAGGAGGCACAAGACAGAAGGAAAATAATATATGGGATTCAGATGGGAGAAAAAATTTCTTCTTAAAAAGTGGTGAGGCTTTTTTTTTTGCTTGTTTAGTAAATGCACATCAGTTCAATAAGACCAAACACAGGGGACAAATGGTCAGAGCAGATTTTGAGCAAAGAACTAGAAAGCAACATCAAGTCCATAACAGATAAACACAGTTAGTCAGAAACAAATCAAAATCATATACACCAGGGAGAAAAAAATCTTAAGTCACACACATTCTATTTTTACTGATTTCTGTATTTATATATACAGACACCTCCATTATCTCATGAACTGTATATCTCACTAATCCTTAGGATTGATAGTTATAAATAATTTCTTTGGAAACCATTTGTCATCTGTTTATTGCTTATCCAATTTGTTTCCAAGGTAGGTCTCTCTCACAAAAAAACCCCAAAACAATACTAGAACTTCTTAAAAGTCTGCAAAAAGTAGAGACAAAGAAATGCAACTCTTGCAGTTTTGTTGCTTCAAAGGCAAGAATGTTTCAAAAACCCCATCCCAACCCTAAACCCAACTCTTCTAACGAAGCACAGGTTGCCCTCTGGTGGATTTTTGGCTGCAATTGTCGGTACCGACTGAAGGTCTCTGTCAGAAATGAATCCTGACATTCCACACATAAACGCCCAGCCCGTCACCAAGGGCAGCCATCAACGACTCAGAAAAATAACTTGCAGAAACTGGTTGACTTTAGCAGTGAGTTAAGATATTTTCTGAAGCGAATCTGAATTCACCTGGCTTATGACTGTACTTAAAGGATTTTCAGGGAACTTTTGGTAGTGTTTTTTCTTCCAAGTCTTTCCTCATATGATACCACATACAGGATTTCATAAATCTGCTGAAACTGATGACTGAATCAGCATCCAGAGCTTTACCTATACTAAACCACTAATTCCTGAAAAAGTTCAAAGTGAGCTCAGCTGAACTGAACCAATCTGCCCTTTTCTTCTTAGTTGCAAACGGCACTTGGTACTTCACGTCAGAGAAAACAACATGTCAAGTCTACACAGAATGTGTTGGCTTATTTCTGCTCATAAGAGTCATAAAAAACTTCCTAAGACCTTACTTATCCTTCTGACTGTAACAACAGGTCATTTACACAAAAATAATGTTTAAAAAGACAAATCCAGCTGGAACAAATATAGCACCACGACAGTAGAAACTGGTATTTCTTCTGTTCATCTAGGCAGTGCCACAGTCAGATTATAGTAAAAGTGTTAGTTTTACCTTTCTTGTTTGGCTCCTTCAGATTCTGTCCGAGTAGCAGATTTATTCTTTTGCTGTTTTAAAACATTATGAACACGGACTTTGTAGCTCTCAAATTCAGATGTAACAGATGCTTGTTCAGCCTATCACACAGAAAACAAACCCGTAAGTTATACTACTGACTATTGCTCCCTTATTTCTCTATAATGAGATGCATCTTATACAGAAAAAAATGAAAACCACCTGCTGCATTTCCTTCTTTTAAACAGATAATTAAAACAGCGACCACTATAACAGATACTGTTTCTTTAGATTTTAACTGAGTATCATAAAATATGAAACTTGAGACATTGATTTTCAACATTCCGGTGTTAAAAATAAAGAATACTTGAAAATTCAAAAACTGCATTCAGCTGAGAGATTCACAAGACAGGGGTTCTATCAACAGCTTTATATGAAGGCAAAGGTGATAAAAAATACAAAAAGAGGTATAATTCTGTTTCTCTCCAACACTACAAAGGTGACAAGAATTCTAATGTGCCATAAAGTTATGCATAATTCTGAGGAGCTAAGTCAGTCTTGCAGTGGTATTACACAGCACAAGATGTACTATCCTAGTTGACTGTAAAGGTGTTTGGTCTGTCTTTTCTTCTAAATGCAGCTGTTACATGAGTTTCTGTGGACATACAGAAAATTGCCTCAAATTGCCACAGAAGCTTCACCCTTCAGTGTACACTACACAGCAAAGATTATTGCTATCCTTCCAGTACTCATGCTGTATATTCCTCAAAAAAAAAAAGACCTAACACTGATGCAGGTTTTCTTTCTTGGCTCTTATGACAAGCTCATGGATTCACTAGTCACTCTCATTTACAGATAACTAAAATGCTCTCATCTCCAAGAGGAGGATTTTGGAAACCTTTCCCTTCAGCTGGTGAGTAAAATTCTACAGAACTGACTGATTAGCCACTGCTCCAGATTTTCAGAGTCTGTACATTTGTGGTAATTTTCTTTAAATTCATCCTTTCCTTTTCATCCTGTCAAACTATGTGAGCTAGAATATTCCTAAGTCCTCAGGTACACAGCCTTAAATGTCAGCATGACTTTGTATTCTATTGTCTGCTTTGGTGTCCACCTTTCCTATAGAGGGAATTTTCCTCTGCCAATAACCTTGTAACAAAAATCTATTTTCCAGATGTAGGGCATCTAAATAGGAAAGCTCATCTTCCAAGAGGTTCAAGCCATGCCAATATGGAAGATCTACAACCTTGCTGATGTCACAGCCACCACAGACAAGTACTGTAAGCACCCAGATACGAAGAATATATTTGTAAAACCACAATCCACGTGTACCAGCACAACTAAGGCAAACCTCCTGTAGCAGCAACCACGAAGTTTGTCCATTTCAGTTCACCTTTTTAAAATGTAGAAATTTTTTTGAGAGGCTGCATTCAGCTGTTACTTACCTGCAGGATGCAAACCTACCATACAACAGTGGCCATAGAGTAGTGCAGTAATCTCCATAAAGGTGGTTTGAACATAACAGTCCTACTGTATTCTGAATCTGTTTGTCTCCAGTGCAAACACTGCATTCCAGGACCACCAAACAGTGTTATATGAGCAAAAAAAATCCCAGAAATAATAATAAACTTCAGCAATAGTGTCAGTTTTGCATGTAGTTCAGCTGCCAATTAAGAAGCTGCTCATATTTCAGCATATGAGAAGGTGCTTGCCAATATATTTCTCACAGCTTTTTTTCTTTAAAGTGGTATCTGTGATAATTTGTTTTATATGAAGCAAGTTATATTCCTTTTTTTCGTTTGTGCTCTTTTCTTTAAAGACTTTTCTTTTCCCTGAGTGTATACTTACTGATCATCTTAAATAAATCCTGGCTCCCCACTACCACAAGTTCTTCCCTGCTGGAAATAGAAGTATGCAAATCCAGATGTGTCACCCCAAGTGATACACGTCAACCAGGACAGTCTGACTTGTCCTTTATACCACCACTAAATTACTGGGGTAATTCTTAATTCTTGACAGACAAGAAGAGAAGAGTGAAAAGTCTGCAAAATATTTTTTAACAAGCAGAGAGTGCAGTAAATCTCCCCTCATAAGTCTCTAAGATTACTTCTTCCACTGGAATACCTGGGCTGCTCTGCACTCTTCCTGCAGGGTTGCAATTTTTTGCTGGCAAGCACTCATCATACGCTGGTGCTGCTCTGAAGATGTTCGCAGTTGCTCCTGAACTTTATGCTTTTCTGATGTCAGTACAGCCACTTGAATCTGAAAAAGTCAGTTGAAAACTTCACTATTACAAAACCTTTTCTTCCTTCTCCAAGGAAACATGACACCTAGGACTCTGCTATAGTAATTCCTGCACAGAACTGGTGAACACCAAATTAAAATTAAAAAAAATAGAATAAAAAAATATATACATGGGTTACCATTAATTTTTTAAAAGTGGTGTTGTTTAAAGAAAGAATTGAAGATTAAATCACAATGCTGGTGTGGCAGCATTTAAGAAAGCCAACCCCTCTCCCTTCCCTGCTTATTCCATTCCATTCCATTCCATTCCATTCCATTCCATTCCATTCCATTCCATTCCATTCCCATATACAAATGGACAACACTTAAGATTTTTGCTGACAATATTGTGCTCTTCTGTTTCAAAACTGAGCAACTTCTGTTTTCAAAGAATCATTTAAAAATACATTCTATTTACAAGCTTCAACCTCCACAGTCCTCTCCTTTGGTGAAGAGGGAAAGAGGAAAAAGAGAGGGTAAATTCGCTCAAAAAGTCACAGGAAAAAATATTTGGGGAAAGCAGCAAACAGAAAAAACTCATTTAAGAAAAAGAATCAGTAACCTAGAAGTAAAACTAGCATCTCTTTATTCTTTATTCAGCCTATATTCCATCTGCCCAGTATAAATCACACCCTTAGTACTTAAATGAGAAAACTTATACTAACAAAAAAGTGAAGTTTCTTGCCTTATAGGCTTCCACTTGCTGTTGACTGGCTTCCAGTTCCCCTTTCAATGATGCCTGCAACATTAGATGGTCATTTTCCTGCAAGATAAAATTACTTGGATATTAAAAAAACCCCCAAACCTCAGCAATCTAAAAATTCAGCTAACAGATGTTTTTTAGAATTTAGTTTAAAAATAGAATATACAGTCATTAGCATATGGACTTACAGCTTGTTTTGAATCAGCCAGTTCTTTTTTGGTTTTTACCAGGAGTTGTTTTATCTTGGCATTTCTTTCCTCATCCTGTTGCATAGTTGACTGAAGTGACTCTAATGCAGAAAACAACAATTACACGCAAAGGAAACTTCCCCTCTTATATTTCCTTAAAAATGCTGGAAAATACTTAAACAAATTCTAAGAGATTCCTTAAGAGCTGCAAACAAGTAGGTTACAGTAACTTTAGTATCCTTTTTCTAAGTTATCACAAAGATCTTCAAATAAGTGAAATGGTTTTAAGATTTACACCTGAGGATAGGAAGAAATGGAATTTTTAACCACATGGTAATCAATAAATATATCATGGTATATCAGAATGAAAGCCTTGTCAGTCACCAATATTTAGAATTTATAAACTTAATAACTTAATAGAACTTTATATTAAAATAACTACTTAGAACTTAATAACTTAATCAGGTAAGAAACACAGTATGTCAGGCAGGCAAATTGGCTTTTAAGTGCTGAATTCTGGATTAAGTGATTGATAGCCTAGTAAAGGTTCCCCTAAGACAAAATTGCTTTCCTGATGCAACTGTTTAGTATTCCCTGCAAAGCTTACTCTCACTCACTGAATTAAGAAGTTGTTTCTGAATTGTATTTTTTACCACTGCTAACTATACCATAGTGACTCTTGCTGTTTATAGTTTACTCACTTATTTCTTCCTGTAGGGTCTCTTGTTTCTGTTTCTGAATCCCTGTTTCTTGCTCAAGATCTTCTATTCTGCTGTCTTTATCAGTAATCTTCTGATTAAGTTCTTTTACTAGCCTTTCATAATCAGCTATTTCCATATCCATCAGTGTACTCTTTTGAGCATCCTGCAAGGGACACAAAATGAAGTTAGAGCTTACGATTTGCCTTGGCTGCTACGACTTTTGTAATTCTGTAAAAAACTATATTGCACATCAGACAAAAATTTTTGTCTATCCACATCCACAAATACCACTCATCCACTGGGTTTCCATATCCTCAGTAAATAATCTGTTCTCAAACAAGAACCAAAAGCTTTGAAAAACCTGTTGCTAGCTTTATCAGTAGGCATTTTGTATGTATTAGTTTCCGTCATCTTCAGTCCTTACAACCAAGGCAATTTCTTAACAGTGCACTATACACGTACTCCAGACATCTGAATTCTATTCCTATTTCTACTCATGAAAGGCCACATAACCCAAGCTAAACAAACAAACAAGAAAAAAAACCAAAACCAACCCCAAAAGTACATTTCAGCTCTCCAAGCACACAAACAGGGGTAACAGCCCTCACATTTTCCCTTTTGCAAACCTCTGGCTTTAAAATCCTCAGATCAGAAAGGCAGGCATTTGACACAGCCAGATGGGTCAAAACCTTTGGTAGTCTATTAAGCACTGACATGGAGAGCAACCCTACCTTTCTGGCCAGCTCTAGTTCTTGCATAGTTTTCTGCAGATGTTTCTTTTCCTTCTGAAGTTGCATCTGAAGCTCCTCCATTTCTCGGAGAGCACCACTATGTTCCTGAAATTTAAATAGTTGTCAATTATGCAGTCCAATTTCAAAACAGATGTCAGCATCTTTTTATACTTAGACATACACACACACACACACTTTGTACTTGGGTTGTACAAAGATAGCTGATTCCCTTTTTAGGAAATCACTGCGAAACAGAGAAAAACCAACAATCCTATGAAGTGGTTTTCATATCCTGCAACTACCCCCAAACTACTTGAATTGACAGCCTTGCAAAGTTCTTTCAATGAACAGACCAAGTTTTCAAAAAAGACAGTCAAGTAACAAGGAGAGAAAGTATGGAACCTGATCTGTAAAAACACCATTCACAAAGGTCTAATAGAAATCACATCCAGTGAAAGCAATGCTTCAACCCTTTCACCCTCTCTACAAAGTACTACCTTTGTTTTCTGTTCTTTTAGAAGCTTTTCAGCTTCTAGTTCTTTGTCAGCCTTTGCCTTGGCTCTTTGTATCTCCAGTATCTGAGTTTCCAGCAGCTTAGCATTATTTTGCAGTGTTTCAACACGAGCCAGGAGGTCTTCATTTGCAGAGCGTAAGTGATCATGCTGAAATTAGCACAGTGGAATGATAAAAACATAAGCTGAATTTATGTGCAATGTTAACAGATAAAATATTTTCTATATTTAAAAAAATTACCCAACACTTATTTCTATCCAAATCTCTAACAAACAACACTCCTATAGATGAGTCTTGTCCAGCTTAATTCTTTTAAACCAGATTAATAAACAGGTGAAATTAAAGCCATTAGCACATTTTGGTTATTTTCTTCAGTTAATTAGCCCTGCTTTCTGTAAGATGGCAAGAATTAAAGGAAATCCGAAAAAATACCCCAATATTTATGCTTTCTGCAAGAATCACCTTCCCCTTGAAACAACACAGTATTTCAATACTTATTGCAACGCTTCAAATACAGCTGCTGTATTTATAAACAAATGATCAAACTACTAACTCCTAAGAAAGGCTGAACTGCAAGCTTTGACTGAACCACCAAGTCTTCCATCAGCACATAGTAAGAACTCTACTGCATCTGGCATACTTTTGCAGCGAGTTTAACAGATTAAATTTTGACATCTTCAATGATGTATCTTAGTCTTTATTTTGCCTATTAAGAATGAAGTTTAAGTGAAAGATGTCAATTATCTAACCAGTGTTTTATTTACAAATTCTTTATAACAAACTTGAAAAATGCAATGCCTGCATAATCAACAGAATACATACTATTAGTTCTTATTTCTTCCTATGATATTCACTACTGGCTTGTGTTTGTAAGGAAACAGTGGCCTAGGTGGAGCTTCGGTGTATGGGGCCTGGGAGTTTAAATCCTAAAAACCAAACCCATTGTAGCTAGCTTCGCAAAAGTGTGTCTCACAGCTCCTTAACTACCATCTTCGACTCCTCTGAATGCCACTACAGTACTCTACAATGCATCTTGAAGTCTCATCCTTGTGAAAAACGCAAAATCCATAATTCATTTAGTATATTTAAACACTCTGTTGATTAAACAAAAAATTAAAAAAACCCAAACCCACATTTTGTTGAAGAAATAGAAGAAAAAATGTCTCACTTAAAGGTTACTGCGCTTCATGAGAAGTGCAGGTGTGCAGTCAGAGAAACAGTGCAAGTTTGATACTTGCAGCAGCGCTGTAGGTCCAAAATCGAGCCAGAGATCATCTGCTTTTTTCTGTGAGTTGACCTGCGATAAACTAAACTCTTTCTATTGACAAAGCCAGACATTCTAGATATATTTATCTTTGCCACGGCCCAGGTAAGATATCCGATGTTGAAAAGGAACAAACCACTCTGAATTTCAAGTCACTATTCACAATACACTTAGGTTATGAAACTATAGTAACAATCACATGATTAAAACTTGCACCCAACAGGTAGAATTTATTTTTATGGTACTTATGAACAGATCAGACCCACATACAGAACTGACCTGCTCAGATGACACTTGTAGTTGTCTTGTGAGGTCATCTATCTGACGTTCAAGATTATTTGCTCTGCCTTTTTCAGAATCCAGCTGTTCTCCTTGCTTGTCGTATTCCATCAAAAGATTCTTAACACATACAAACACAAAGGCATAATTTTTTACAATATGTATTGCATAAGCACATTCTACACCTCTGAGGTGTGCTTACCTAATATTTCAGTATATGAGTTGTCTTACTGCAGCCTCAGAAACATCAGAATGAAATTAAAGCTATGATTCCATTATAGGCTCTGGGAAAAACCCCTTTCAGTTAATGAAATTATAGAATAATTCAGGTTGGAAGACAGCTCAGCAGGTGTCATCCTTCTGCTTAAAGCAGGGTCAGCAGTGAGAAGAGACCAGGTTGCTCAGAGCTTTGTCCAATCAGGTCTTTTCAAGGACCTGCCTCCAAGAGCAGAGATGGCTTCTCCACTGGGCAGCCTATTCCAAAGCTCTACCATTCTCAAAGCATAAAAATGTTTATCCATGTATCCAGTTGGAATCTCTCATTTCCATTGATGACTGCTGTCTTATCTTGCACCAGCATTAATAATCTCACTCTCTTCCCTCCATAATGTCTTTGTAGGTACTGGAAGATTCCTATTGGGTTCCTTTGAAGTTTTCTCCAGGCTGAGCAACTTCCCATCACTTATTTCAGTCCTTTGACCAATCTAGTCATCTCTCCACTGAAATCACTTCAAGTTATCAATGACTGTCTTATACTTGGGGGAAGAAGGAGAGGTAAGCAATGGATTGCAATACTGGATGCAATACTAAATGATATCACAGAATCATTTAGATGGGAAATGACCTTTAAGATCATTGAGTCCAATGGTAAACCCAGCACTGCCAAATCCACCACTAACCCACATCCTTAAGTGCTGTGTTTACGTTATATACTTGTATATAAAGTGCTTGCCATGTTTACTTATTATATACTAAATACCACCAGGGATGGTGACTCCATTGCTTCCCTGTTCTAATGCCTGAGCACCCTTCTCGTAAAGAAATTGTTCCCAATATCCAATCTAAACCTCCCCTGGTGGAACTTATGGCCATTTCTCTCTGTCCTATCACTTGTATCTTGGGAGAAAAGACTGATCCCCACCTGGCTACACCCTCCTTTCAGGTGGTTGGAGAAAGCGATAAAGCCTCCCATGATCCTGCTTTTCTCCAGACTACACAACCCCAGCTCCCTCAGCTTCTCCTCGTAAGTCTTACAAGGAACAGCTTTCTCTTGGGGAAGCAATGCTGACTGGTCACCTGCTTCTGCTTCATGTGCTCAGAGATGTGCTCCAAGAAGACTTGCTCCCAGGGAATAACAAGTCTGTCTTCATCATTTAAGGATTTTCAAACTGACCTTCAATTTTACGTACTTTGAAGAATTCACAGGGATTTATGTTTTGCCTCAGCAACACACTGCTTGGTATGTATGATGCTAGATTCAAAAGGTTTAAAAATAACATTCCAGTAGAAAGGAAGTGCTTCATTTTCTTCTGACAGCAGCAGCACGGTTCCATTAGGAAAACCTCACATTTCTTGATTCTGGTATTCAACTGCACTGACACAATTTTTTTTGCCAAATACATTTGTGCAAGTAAATAGCAATGTATATCCAGGCTAGGCTTCAAATTCCAAGTATTTACTAACAGTTTATTGTCTTCTGTGAATGCAGCACTACTCTTACCTTATAGCTTTCAGCTCCTTGAATTACATCTTTCATTGAAGAAGACAACTGTTCTTTTTCTGATCGAACCAACTCCAACTCTTCCTTCAGAGTCTGCATCTTAATAAAAAGAAATGTGTGCCATTAAAACAAACCCCCCCATGCAGAATCTTCTTCATATTAGGAAGTAGTCAGGGTACCTCTTTTCGGCTGGCATCTAATTCTTTCTTTGCTTTCACAGCAACCACTTTAATTTTATTTAGCTTCTCTCCTTTTTCGGCAGATTCTTTTTCAAGCATCCCTAAAACAAATACATATAAAAATTCAAAATTACACCTTTCCATTTCTTCCCAAGAAGTGAAATGAAATGAAATGAAATTCAATTAGAACACAAACATCAGCATGACTTTAAAACCAAACAAAATATAAAGCAGGGGGAGATGTTCAAGTGTTTCATTCAGTTAAGCATTTAATTTGAAGCTAAAACATCCAAACACACAGAGAGCTTAGGGGCAATCTTTCCCTGGACAATCTTTCCCTGTTTCAGAAGGTCCCACCACAGTTAAGAGCCATATTCCTTCCTGTCTACCTACATAAATTTAACAACTCAGAAGCATTTTCCTGCTAAAGTGTTGGGATAACTGCAATAAAGCAACAGCAGTTTTGGCAGGGTTGCTTCCCTTTCCTTCTGGTAGCCTCAGGGATTCTTACTGACAAATTTCCCACATTTAAAAAATAAAGATTAAATCCACTACACTGTTTATAGACAGATGTACAGAGGAACAAAAAGCCTTTAAAAAGTATCAAATCATATCCAACTTAAAATTGCTAACAACATTTTAAACCCCCAATGGAAGGCAGGAAGCTCCATTAATATCTACTTCCCCATCTTCCTCAACTTGTGGAAATACAGGATAATTATGCAAAGAAAGAAAAAGCAACAATCCAAAGAAGCCAAACCATTTATGTAAAAGAAAAAAGTGAGAAAGATACCAATTTTTTCTTGAAGCTCTGCTACTGAAGACTGTTGATCAGTTTTCTCAGTCATTGTCTCCATTAAATTCTGTATTATAAACAAAGATAGAAGAAGTATTACAAAAATTCCTTTGTGGTACCTGTATATTCCCTAACAAGCCACCAGAAGTTTCACCTACAGCTAAAACTGTCTATGTTCTTACTACCGAGAAAGCCTTTATGAGCAACTTCGTATCAGCTTGGTGAAAGCACAGTTATGTTGAAAGCAGAATATTCCAACTTTTTAAGAGCTGCTTTCCATCCTGCCCAAGGACAAAAAAGGGGAGACACCCTCATTCTGCAGTTGTCAGCTTTACATAACCAGCAATTCCCAAGACCTGAAGTTAATGCAGATCAAGCAGTTTTGTGTGAGATGGAACCACAGAAAGTTAGAGGTGAAAGATTATGAGGTCAGTTAGTCCATCCAGTCAATTGATTGCTGCAAGGGATATTGATGGGAAGAAAGGTTCAAGTACAAGCAACTTTTGTCAAAAAAGCATTATGACTGGTTTTGTTTCATTTTTCTTTTTCCTGGGAGAAAGAAGGGAATTCTGAGGTGCTAGAAAACTCAGAAATATGTGCTTTCTAGAAGGGAAACTCACCATCAGGCCAAGGGAATAAAAAAAGAAAAAAAAAAGAAAAGAGAGAATTGAAAGTATTTTTTGAACCTTAATTCTGAAGACTTTAGAGGTTTAGTCTTTATACTTCAATAACAAAATATAACCTTTAGAGAACTCAGTTCGTCTTTCACATTTCTAAGCTCAGTTTCCTTTTGTTCCAGAATGAAATTTAAGTTGTCTTGTTTTTCAGATTCTTCTTGCTGTTCTTGTATCTGATGTTCATAAAGAGCAAGTTTTTGACTGATCTCTTCAATATTAGCTAAAAGATCTTGATTTTCAATCCTTGCTTTTTCACTGACATTCCTCAGCTCCTGGATATCATGTTGAAGTGCTTCTTTTTCAGACAACACCCCTTCCAGCTCTTCTCTCAAGAGATTCTTTTCTTTTTCAAAATCCTGAATCAGGGATCTATGTTCTCTATGTTGAGCTGCATTTTCTTCCTCTAATCTCTCAACTTCCTGCTGCAAATGAATTACTTCCTCCTCCTTTTGCAGAGCAAGGCACCGCTCTTCTTTAATTTTTGACAAGCATTCATTTGCAATTTTTAACAAGTTAAGAGAATCATATTCTTCATTAGAATCTGAAATGCTGAACCCCACTTGCTCAAGTAGGTGGTACAGCTGAGTTCTTACAAGGGATGTGTGCACTTGTTCATTTTCAAGTAATGTTGCTATATGGTCTTTTTCTGCAGTCATCATTTGTAGTTTCTTTTCTAAGTTTTCAGACTGCTCTTTCAATACTAAACAACCATCTTTTTCAGATGTAGACTTTCCCAGCTCTTCACTTAATTCACCTTTTTCTTGAACGAGTTTCTTATTTTCCTCACAAAGAGTGTATACTTCAGATGAAAGCTGCTCTTTATCACACACAAGACATTCAATCTGTTTTTCTAGTTGCTCTAGCATTTGAGCATTTTCACCCTTTGAAGCTAAAGCTTCATTCAGTTTCTCTGTTAATTCCTCTACCTTTTCCTTCAAGTCATTATTGTATTGGTTAGCAACATCTACTTCTTGCTGAAGTTCCTGAATTTTAACTTGTTCTTGCTTGCACCTTTCCTGAAGAGTTTCTCTCTCTTCACCCAAGCATTTTACATCATTTAAAATATCCCTGTTTTGATCAGTAAGAGCAACAATCTTCTCTTCCAGTTCTCTTATAGTAATCTCTTTTTGGTCAATGGAGCTTTTCATTGCATTATTGTCCTCCTGAAGACTAACGATTTTAGATTTAAGTTCTTCTCTCTCTAACTGATAAGATGACAATTTTTCTACTTTTTCCTGGAGGCAATTTACAGTTTCAAGAAGAACATCCTTTTCATTGAAAGCAGCCCGGAGTTTCTGTTGCAGTTGACTGACATCAGAAGCTTGCTGTTGTTTCATTGATTCAAACTCCTGGCTTATCTTTCCAGCAGATTCACCTAGCTCAGCCTGTAGAGTTTCCATTGTTTCTCTCAGGCTGTTGTAACTGGACACTGCTTCTTCTTTCTCCTGAGTTAGCTTTTCAAGTTGTTCTCTAAGTTCCTGAATTTCAAAAACTAATGCCATCTGTTCTTTTTCAGAACCAGACAGTAAAGTTGCATTTAGTTCAGAAATTTCTCTCTTGTGTTGATCTTTCAGAGTCTGAATCTCTAATTCGTGCTCTTTTGCAGCAGTTTCACAGTGCTGTCCTGCCGCTTGAAGCTCCAATTTTAGTTTTTCAATTACACAACAGTAATCTTCTTTAGTAAGCTGCAATTCATTTATCTTAAAGTCCAAGTCTTCCCGCTCATGAAAGTACTCATCCTTCATACGATGGATTTCCTCTTCCAGTTTTATCTTGACATTGCTCATGTAAGTTAACTCATCTTTTAATATACTATGTTGGGATTGGAGTTCTTCTAAACTATGTTCCAGGTACCTAACCTTTTCTTCCATTTT
This sequence comes from Oreocharis arfaki, assembly GCA_013398015.1. Classification (NCBI taxonomy): domain Eukaryota; kingdom Metazoa; phylum Chordata; class Aves; order Passeriformes; family Paramythiidae; genus Oreocharis; species Oreocharis arfaki. The sequence continues at coordinate 139,702 of VZRR01010717.1, read as the reverse complement.
TGCTTCTACACAAGGTTCTTCTTGTGTATCTGCAACATCTATCTTGCTTTCTAAATTTTTATTTAAGACTTCTCTCAGCTGCTCCAAGTCATATTCATGCTGGTCAGTATGAGCACGCATTTCATCCTTGGCATTTTTCTCTGCCAAATCGTGCTGTAACTGATTTATTTGATTTTGCTTTTCTTCGTTTTCTTTAGATGATATTTCAATCCGATGCATTAATTCTGACACCTCTTCCTGATGGGCAATTTTTAATTTTTTAAGCTCTTCATCCAGATTTTTTATTTCGTTATGGTAACACTGAGAGTTGCTTTTAATAGTTTCTTGCAGATTTGTCACTTCTTTGTTTTTGTCTTCATTCACAGTTTCCAACTGCTTGTTCAGACAAAAAATTTCCTCCTCATAAGTAGATTTAATTCTTTGGACATCGTCTTGTAATCTTTTAACTTCTTTTTGACTTTCACTGTGACATTCAACCTGTTCTGCCAGCTCCATTTGTTTCTTCAGTTGTTCATCTAATTCCATCTTCAGCTTTTTTAAATCCTCACTGTGTTTGCATTGTGCATTTTCTAATTCACTCTTCAGAGCTTTCATTTCTTCCAGAGAGTCAATACTTGATTGTTCCAGTTGCTTCTGCAATTCTTCTGCTTTAGCCACTGCAGCCTAAACAAACAAGCACATTATTAAATACTAGTAATTTAGCACACAGAATTTCTAAGTGAACTGTTTACAACAATGAATTAGAAAATCTAATAGTCCTTCATTTTAAAAACTGCTATAGCTTTTAAATATCTAACTGTATTAGGACAACTCAATTCAGAAGACACTGCACAGAGCACAAGAACATTTTCAAAATGAGAAAGGAAAACTAAGACCTAAATCATGGTCACCAGCACAATTTCATAAAATGGTCATTATAGACTTCAGCTTTAGCAACTATTCTGATAATGTAAAGATCAGATTAGTTTTAGTGCATCGAATTCAGGTATCTGGAATATAATAATGTCCATCAATTTCAAGCAATTCAGTCTTCACTTTATTACTAATTGAGATTATCGATATAATATCGTGGTGCCTTGGCTGACAGGCTCCTTCTTACGAATATCTAAAGGTAAATCTCGTATCTCCCACGGAAAGACAGAGCTGATGCACTGAAGCCTATGTAGGCTTTTAACATACAGACTGAATTCTTCTGGCAGCTGTGGATCTGGACAGTGTATGTAAGAATTTTATATTTATTACTATGAACTAGGGGGTACAGAGAAAATATGCTTTAATACATAAAGCCTTTAGGGGTTTTATTTTTTCAAAAGATAGAACACAGGTAAGTGAAGAAAAAGATTAAAATTAGATACACAACAAGCAAACCCAGAAAAAAAATATAATTCTGAAATATTTCAGTAATGTTCTGTGGCTCATTTCAGTACCTCTGCTTCTTGCTTCATTTGAATATTTTCTTTTTTCAGAGCTATGCACTGCTGCTGACTTTCAGCTTTTTCCAGAAGCACAACATCCAGCCTTTCTGTGAGAGCCTAATATTAAATGAGAAAGATCATTGAAAGAAGGGTTTCTTAACAACGGAAACAACGATTTCTGCAAAATGTAGGAACTCATATATTGATTATGACCCTTTTTGTCAAATAAACACATCAGTCTGGTTTTAAAAATTGCTTTCAGCCCAAATAAAACTGATATGAAATAAATGACTAAACAATGATGTTGGGTTCTTTTAAAAATTGTACTTGTGATCAGTAATTTTTATTACCAGGTGCCGGTGGTGAAGTTCCCTTTCTGTAGAAAAGAAATCTGCATCCGAATTATTCAAAACAATTCTACAGTTGAGAAATTCCTCCTCACTACCAATTTTCACTTTCGTATGCTATGACCCTTACCTTGAGAAAGATAGATCCTAAAAGTACTTCTTGTGACATGCAACTTTAATTATGTGTTTCTAATCTCATCAAATGACTGTCTCAGAATTTTTCTAAATAGCTGAAGCCTTTCTGCAATGGTCACTCCAAAACAAACAAAAGCTAGTCTAACCAGCCACACAAGGAAAAGTCTTGCTGGGGACATTCACAGAATAGTTTGGGTGGGCAGAGACCTTTAAAGGCCATCTAGTGCAACCGCCCTGCAGTGAGCAGGGACATCTTCAACTCCATCAGGTTGCTCAGAGCCCCATTCAACCTGATCTTGAATATTTCCAGGGGTAGAGAATCTACCACCTCTCTGAGCAACCTTTTCCAATGTTCCACCACCCTCTGTGTAAAAAACCATCTTCCTTACATCGAATCTGAATCGACCCTCTTTTCGTTTAAAACCATTACCCTTTGTTCTATCGCAACAGGCCCTGCTGAGAAGTTTGTCCACATCTTATAAGCCCCTTCAAGTACTGAAGTGTTGTGATAAGCTCTGCCTGGAAAGTGTACTACTCTGTACTACTCCTCACAGAATCAATAGTGTTTGCTGGCAAGTGGAGTAAGGACATGAGGGGGGAAGGAATAAAAAAGGTTTCAGGAAGTGTCTTGGATTCCCACAGATTGATTCCATTCAATTTGAATAACAGTTTTCAAGCTATTTACTATTTACCAAATTATTTCTGTGGATTTATTTCAGCTAACTTTATGCAATACAGTAGAAACCCATTACATATTCCTACCTGAATAATATCATCAGCTCCTGCAGTAGCTGCTTTAGATCTGAGTTCTTCAATTTCTTTCTCCAGTTCTTAAAATGTAAAGAAAATTCAGAGTATGAATTGATGCTGCATCACAGTAGCAAATTTCTAGTAAATCCAGTGCCTGACAACACTTCTGTTCAAATCAGAGATGTCTTTTACCCCATCAATTTTTGTTTGTTACTGAGTGATAGACAGGACTAATGGAAAGAGAACAATACCCAGTACTACTTCTCCAGTCCTGACACTAAGCATGGTTTCCTGAGGAAGCAAAACTTCCTTGTTTGGATAGAGGGACAACAGATAGAAATTCTTTTGATAATCATCTTACCCGCTATTTCATGGTGAATTTAAATCAGAGGAAAGATACTTAGTTTCTACTGTTTCTCTAAAAATGGGCAGCAAGCAGAAGAACAAGATCTTATGAATAACCACACTGAGGAAAAGCCTGGTATAGCCCATCCCTATATCCTTCTTGTTTCACTGGGCAGCTACCAGCAGTCAGCATAACTGTCATTCCAAACAAGGGGAAATGACACCAGTCCCAGTAGTGGGCCACTGGAGGAAAAGGGACAGCAGAGTGGAGAAGGACAGCACATGAGAGGACAGATTTGCACATACTTTTAGGTGTCAAGCATAAAACTTTGTTTGGTATATTTTACAATTTCTTGTACAAGCAACAAATGTCCAAATATAAAGGAGCAAACTATCTTAAAGAAGCCATTGTACTCTACAACAGTACTATTTACGCAAAAAAAAAAAAATCAGACATTCCTCCTCCCATTTGCTGCCTGAAAAGCAACCTGCACCAAAACGGAGAACAGACAATGACAAATCCCACTAAAACTTTTACACAAGCTACACTGTTCCACCATGCCCTACTGTCTGACCAAAATTAATTTAATGCCTGACAAAAGCAATATGCCTTTTCCTCTCCTTCTTAATCAAATTACTTCAGTCCTTATCTTCCCACCACAAACAGCAAAATCGAGCAAAAATAAAATTAGGATTTTTGCCTAGAATTTAAATCTACCTATCAAAAACACACAGCGATATTTGAAAAGGTTAGGTAGTGCCAAGCATTCAGGCAGGAATTGTTCTTTCCAGTAAGATACCTGCACATCTTGACTTCACTTTCTGTATAAGCATCATTTGCTTTTTTGCGAACTTGATGAGGTCTTCTTTGGGCAATGTGTCCAGCTGTAAAAAAAGTATGTATCAGAGAAACTGGTTTCCTTTCAACCAGAGAGAAATAGAAACAAGGCATTTTAGCATCTGACTTCCAAGAAGCTGAATTTTAGGACAAGAAACTCTTACCATACATTTGGAAGAAGAATAACATTTCAAAGAAGAATAACAGTCCAAGTTACTGCTGTTCTGTTATCCAATTGTTATTCAAGTACAGTAACAGAAACTACTCCTAATTCTGTACTTTCCTGAAACAATTCTGGAGCCCACAACTTGGCAGCATCAGTTAGGAAAACTCAGTTGGGAAGGATACAATTCAGCAATACAATTTGAACAATATTTTGAAAATAGCACGCTGACCTAACATTGTCATTGTTTAAATTTACTTCAAACATATGCAAAGATGTCTGTGTCCATTATGAAACATGCTGCCAAAAATGGATGCTATTAATAATTTATCAAATATAACAGGAAGTGAACATACCAAAAAGAGACTTTTTTTTCTCATGGTTTCCAAAACACTTTATCTTAATGTTTATAAGTTAATTTTTCCTGTCTAGAATAAATGTTAAAAATATCTGTCTTCCTATTAGTCACAGCTTGCATGCTAAGCCGTAACCCTTGCAACTACTGCTATCCAAATAAATTAGGTTTGTGAGGACTGATTACCTTCGATTTGCCTGATCCTGGTGTGCCAGAAGATGCCACCATCTCCTGCCCAGCATCTTGAACCTAGAACAAGATAAAATACAATTTGCAGTAACTAACTTTTCAGTGTAAGACTACCAAAGGAACTAATTGAAAGTCTTCAAACACTGAGACTAACTGAATATAGCGAGAGAACAAGAAAAAATTAAAATAAAATTTTAAAACAACATATACTTGTAGGATTAGTCAGAAGCATAACGGAAGAAGATCTACTGAGATTATTAGAACAGCAGAATAGAAAGCTCCCAATGTCCAAACCAGTATGATCTTATGATCCCATTACTGAACTGACATCTGCAGCTGATACAGTATTGCAAATTAATTTTATTTACAAGCAGTTTCAAAAGCATGACTCACTATCTTGTTCTTAAAAGAGCCATTTAAAAAAAAAGGCAAGAACAAAAAAGAAACAGCTTGTAGAGGAGTTGCAGTTAAATCAAACCTTGGGAACATTTGAACCACACAAACTCCTAATTTTTTTTGTTTCCTTATTAAACACACTGGTTTATCACTACAATTGTTAGCCTATCAAATATATTCCAAATGACTCAGCAAAGTCAGGGCTCATTTGGACAAATTATAAACTCCTTCTTCCTTTTTTTTAAAACATACTAGTTCCCACTAAGATTGCTGGCCTGACAAACATATCTGAAAAGGCTGCAAATTCTGGGCTCCCTATTCCTATCATACATGCAAAATGCCTTCTACTGTAAACTTCCACACATCTAATCTGGGAGACTGTTACTTTACAGTGGTTTATATGGAATATGCTTACGTATAATCAGGAACACAAAGAAACATATACAGCCATGAAGGAAAAGGGAACAGACACTTCCAGTATATTAGGAATAGCATTTCCAAGCCTTGACCTTTACCCTGCTTTTTCCTTCAGACTATCATATGTGCATGGGTATAAAAGTGAAGAGGTGTATATATAAATATTTGTACTTTTATATACCTAGATGTTTGTGTGTGTGTGTGTGTACATATTTATACACACATACCTTCACTTTCATTTTGCTACTCTCTTCATTCTGCCAAAAAAATCAAAACCCTCATGGTAGAAACTAAGGAAGAACCAGACTAGATCTAAACACTAAGAGAATGGACAATCACTAATAATTTAGAGAGAACAGGTGATACAGATAATAAAAAGCATCACCTTTAGAAACATGAGTTCAAGGACAGACCAAGGACAAAGGCAGTTATAGTAATCTATGCAACACATGGGCTAAGCGTTTGGGGGCTTTTTTAAGATGGCAAAAGCAAACTTATCAGAAAATAATGTGCTGGAACAGCATTAAGAAAAAAAAAGCTATGAAGGTAAAGTTTCAGGTTTTCTTAGCATATAAAACTTCGTCAACATTTACACTCCTAATATTTTAGCACTTGGACAGCATAATGAACTACAACAAACTGCATCTACTGTTCAGAAAATGACAGCTCACCACTCTCCATACTACAGCAAGGTCAGATGAATTTTCTTCTCACAATACTCTTTTACTCCTTTAAGCTAATACATACAGAGGCAGAACCACATACTGTGCAAAACAATGCATCCAGTTTTGCTGTTCTGGTAACAGAAACCAGAAGCAGCTCATGTAGAGGGCTTAACCCACTTGAGTTAGAAGAAAAACGAGGCAGATGAGCTACCAAAAAACCCTGAACTTTTCATTGATTAGGTGCACCCAAGCTGTGAGCCAGCAGCTACTAAGTATGTTTTCAAGCTCAACACAATCCCGAATGGTTTCTAGTCCACCATTCCGAAATCAGGCTGCTTCCATAATATACATATATATATACACACACAGATACATTCTTTTTCTAGATTTTATTTCAAGCCTACTTTACCCCCTACACTAAGGGGTTTCCAAACCACACTTCAAGACGTTCTATGTATTTTAACTGCTATCTATCCCATACTTTTGCAATAGCTTAACATACTCTTAGAAAGCCTAACCAACGCAAAAATGCAATACAGTAGCCTTTGCAGTGAACTGTGGCAGTAATGACCATCACGAACACCAATTTTCTGAGCAGCGCACAACTATCAGACATCACCAAACCTAAGTGTACCAAGTCTCATCAAGACGCATTTTAAATTGCGACTGCTTCAACAAACAGTGGCACTGAATCTCTATCAGAATGTGTCACGTGAGCAGCACAGACACAACGAGGAGAGTTCATTTAATGTGTGAACTTGAAACTCTTTAATGTGGCCTTTGGATTTGCCTTGGTGTTTATGAAAGCTACACTAGATACAGGCACTTCAGTGGTTTTATTTGCTTGTGTTGGTAGGTGTTTCCCAGCTGACGTACTGCTAACACATCGGGTCACCTCAGTGGAAAAGGAACCCTTGTTCGCCCGTGGGTCCTTTTCACACAGTAACCACTCGACGCCCTCGCCGTGTGCCACCAGTGTCCTCCCCTGGAGTCAGCACCTCCTGCTCTCCGCAGCCCGTGCCAACAGGGAGACGTCCCCATCTTCTAAGCAGGAGGGGCACTAAGCAACCCCCCTTGTAGCCCGCACCGGCGCTCGCATTTCCGCAGGGCAGAGGCAGCGGCAGAGCCCCCACCNNNCACCCCCGGCCCCCGGCCTCCCTCACAGCTGCCGTCCGCCGGGGTGCGCCACCCGCGGGGGCTGCGAGGCGGCAGCGAAGGGCACCCAGCCACCCCCGGGCTCCTCCGCCCGTCACCGCGGGAAGGGCAGGGAACCCGCGGCGGGGGAGGGGCTGGGCCGGACC
>VZRR01010717.1:101645-132279 GCA_013398015.1 Oreocharis arfaki | reverse complement strand
CCCCCGCCGCGCCGCCCGCCGCGTTACCTCCATGGCGAGGCCGGCAGGCTGCAGGGGCGGGGAGATCGCGGCGCCACAGCCGCTGCCAGCGCCGCTACATCCTCCCCGACCCGCTTCCGCCTCCGTCATCGCGGCACGCCGGGCTCGGCCTGCCCGTCACCGAGCACCGCCCCGGGGGCGGGTGGGGCTGTGCCAGGGGCCTCCTGCCTTGCTGGCAGAGCGTAGCTGGGCCGGGGCATGGCCCCCCCCTTGTCGCTGCCGGCCTCTCGTTCTCTGCCTTATAAAAACGGGAAAGAGGAAGGGGTACGGCTGCAACACGATTGCACCCCGCTATTCGCTGTTCTCGAAGGGCTCCTGGGGGCAATGCAGTGCTGCAGGCGCGGGTCTCTCACTGCGCCCGTAAGGAGCGCATGAGGTGAAGAGTAGTGTGCTCAGGCAGAAACTTAACGATTTAAGACCCTGCTTTTAATAGTTTGGTGGAAACAGAAAGTGATTAAGTTATTTATCAAATAAATGCGGCAGGTGCCAATGGGATGGTGCCAGACTTCTCATCAGAGACCAGCGACAGGACAAGGAGGAATGGCTTTAAACAAAACTACAAGAAGTTTCACCCCACCGTGAGGAAGAACTTCTTTACACTGAGGGTGGCAGAGCACTGGAACAGGCTGTCCTGTGGGGTTGTGGAGTCTCCCTCTCTAGAGACATTCCAATCCCACCTGGATGCATTCCTTTGTTACCTGTACTAGGTGACACTGCCTTGGCAGAGTGGTTAGATGAGATGATCCCCAGAGGTCCCTTCCAACCCTAACAATCTCTGATTCTGTAAATTAAAAAATGGTTGTGAAGGACTACCAGAGCAAATAGCAGAACCTAGGTGTTACGGCTTGTAATTACGTGTTTTTAAAGAGAAGCTTTTATGCCCGTTTGAGTCGGTGTTTGAGGGGAGCAATGCCTGCTTTAAAGGGCACACATTTTTCATTGGAACCATGCATGCACTTTGGTAGTGCCTGAATAGTTTTTCACATTTCCTGATAAGTAATTGATTTTTAATGAGAATTTGCCTGGGAAAAACAATTTATGCCTATTATTCTATTTATGGTTCACTGGGTGAATACTGAATATCACCAAATTAATTATAATGTCATGAGAGAATATGTATTTTAATAGAGAAAAAGTCATGGTACTAGAAATGCTCATCTTGGAAGAATAATTGCATTTTTCCAAGTCTGCTTAACTGTCATTCTTCTTGTAAAATTCAAATGGCAAACAGTGACAAAAGGCAGAAGAGTTCTTCACGTATACCTAATAAAGTGTTTATTTTTTTTCCTCTTCCAATGCATTCACAGTCCATTATATGTATTCATGTATATATTTATTTATGCTACACAACTGTAGCAGGAGCATATGGTTCCATGCTCACAAATGTTGTTGTCAAGGAACAAAGGTCCCAAACCAAACAGCGTTGAAGGTGTTGTTTCCTTGTTACTTCTATTATTACATTTTTTAGAAGCCTCAGAGGGCATTAAACAGATTAATTCTTTCTTTCCCCTTTCACCTTGGGATACTCTGAACTGGCTACCTATGCCTATGCTGCTGTGATCTAACATGGGAATTTCACACAATTTCAAGAAGAGCCATTTGAGAAAGAGTCCTTCCAAAACCATTCCGTAGCAAAAGCTTTTCACCCCAAACTATACCATACTGCACGGCTCTGTGCTTTGAGGTCAGCCTCCAACTGAATTTGGATATTTGAGAAGAATACTGCAGGAAACTAACCTTCTCTTTTGGAAAACCACAGAGAAAATAATGTTTCATGTGAATTTGTTCCTTCTGCCTACCTTCAGACAGTATGTATTATGTACCAACTCTTGGGTCATCTCATGATTTAGCCTATGAGGGAATTGATTTTGGACCTTGTCCAGGCAGACACAAAAGAGTTTTCAGAGGTGTTTGTACTGAACCCAGTGAACTACTGGCTCACTCATTGCCGGCTTTCTGAAGCTGATTCTGGCTGATTCAGCCACCCCTCCCTGAGCTCCATGTTTCTGTGAGGCAGGAACAGAGCCAAATCAAATATTTGACAGAGACAGGCCAAATCTCCCCTCCCACCCTCCTCCATTTTATGCAACAGAATTTAGGTATATTGTCCATTTGTCTTAACAGTCTTTCATTCTGGTCCTGAATTGCAACAGCAATTGTGAAGAATCTTGGTTAGGGAATAGTAGAAGAATTTTAAAAAGTTTCTAGAATAACTAAAAGAAAAACAATTGAGGATTTTGAGTGTTGGTTGCTTCAGTTTGTTACAATAAAGTGCAAGTTGCTCTGAATTTTGTGGGGAAAAATGTTGGTTTGTACCTGCAATAGTCTGATAGAGTTTTCTCAAACAATTTATGAATTGTGTCTTACCTATCTAGAAGGAGACAGTAAGCTGATACATAATAATGAGACAGCTAATTTGAGACAAGATAAGTGAGAAAAACAAGAATAATTTACATAGCCCATATATAATGATTTTATTATCTTTGTAAAAGATAATTAATTCATATTTTTAAATAGCATTGTCTATGTAAAACAAGATGACAAGATAAACAGTAAAAGAGCATAACAAATTTTCAATCCTGCTTTCGTTGAGAAGCCAAGTCCCACAGGGCTGTAATTAGCCCTTACATCAAGGCAGGGTACAAATGCTTGTTCACTATCATTGGAATTATTAGACCTGCAAGAATTTTCTGAAGAGCACAGAATGAGAAAATGCCTGTAATTTTGCTACCGAGAAATGTGTTTTTGGCATAAAGGAGCAGATGCTTTAAATACTTGTCACTGTAGAATCTGTCTTTGCAACAAGTTCTGAGGATTGCAGACTCTTAGTTGTGACCCATGCCAGGCCAGTCAGAGTTCTTGCTTTGAGCTGCTTCTAAGCCTTTTTTACATGCCAGGTTAATATAAAGGAAAAGAGCATATGAATTTATGTTATGTTAACTATTCTCTTCTGTTTGGAAACTTAAAGTGCATCCCCCCATCCTGTGCAGATGAACTGTAAATTATTTGGCTGACTATGGTCATTTTGTTGGATTGGGTTGAGGTTCAGTAGGTTCCCACAGAAGTGGAATGATACAGTGGAAAAAAGAGTTATTTATGTCAGTACCATTTTGTGTGTGAAGGATTTAGTTAGGTGTTAAAAAAATAGACTGTATATATAGTCCTTAATTCTGGTCATAAACTACAGTAGGAAACAGAGGTGAGTAGTTCGGTGTTCTCACCAGCAAAGGCCAACAAGCCTATTAACAGATTAGTGAAAAACTCACACAAGGAACCATTTTGTTTTCACACCTGGGATGAGGTCTGGCCACAAAAGACTCGTCTGTTGTTAAACATGAAGAACACAAAGACCCTTTAATTGCACACAGAGATAGTAGCAAATGTAGCTGAGTGAGTGTTATTGGTACAATAACAAATTATTGTGAATCAAAAAGCCCAATTTTAACAAATAGAAAAGAAATTAGTTACCTTAATTTTTAGGTGCCTGACCTAAGATTCTACCTGTACTTATATTGCCTGTACCTGAGCAGGACCCAATGTAGCTTGATTTTGACATGATGCCTCTGTCTCCACAGTCATGGTAGATGCATATAATTCAACTGTGAGCCTTCAGACAGTTCAAAAGGCAGTCAGCTCACACAGCTGATAGATACTAACTGCTGTTGCAGCAGGTGATGCCAAAGCCCTTCTGCAAAACAATCCATGAGTAATTTGCCTCTTTGACATTAACTATGGGACACTGCTGAATGACAACTTTCCTGACCTACCTGGACAGTGCTTGTCTGGAGGGCAGGCAAAGCATTGTTATCCAGCCTAAGCCCATTATTTTCAGTCTGGCAGCACAGTTTGGTTGCATCTTCAAAGTATGAAGGGCTTAACTCTCAATGTGCCTCTAGGGTCACCTACAGCCTCCATTGAGACTTTGAGGATGTGAGGGAAATGAAAGCTTGAGTCCAGGCTTAAAATATGTTAATGCACTTCTGAAAATGCTGGAAATAACAATTAACCTTGTTGTAAAGATAAGACTCTTTGTGAACATGTTTACGTAATACAAAGTATGATGTCCATATCCTATATGGATAGGACAAACTAAATAAAATCTTCTTCCTCTGCATGGTTTTTTCGCCTGACTGGAGAAACAGAGCCTTTCAGTTCAAGTATGAAGGAGATCATCTACAGTTAAATTAGTGGAAAGGGAAGCAGTGTCCCTCTGTCTTTGAATGCCAGCTAGGAAGATAGAACAGCTCCCTTCTCTGTTTCTTCTCTTTCACAAACGGTTGCATTTCATGTGAAAGTAAAATTCCTAGTCCCCCCTAGCTGCTATTGACAGCCAGGCTCAAGGGGGATTACGACTACTCTAGGATTAATACAGCAGTGTCCTTTAAACAATCTGTATCGAAGCAGGAATCTTCAGTCATTCCCATGGGTGGATTTGTTTTGGTAGTTGTTAATGCAAAGCTGCAGAACAGAACCATGTGAACAGTTAACATGCATTAATCAACACTGACCTTGAAACATTTTTTAGAGATGAATAACAAAGTTTCTCCACTATCAAAACCCAGCAGGCACACTCTCTTGTGAAAGAAGAAACAAGCAGCATCAAAGAAGTTGCTGTGGGATTGCATTAGCTAAACTGACAGAAGTCCTTGTTAAGATGACATTGAAGATGTTGCACTTGAGAAGGTTAATAAAACTGCATCTAGATAACTGGATGAAAATAAAGCATGGACATATATTCTGGATTTATGTCTAATATAGTTCTGTACAGTTTTACCTCCACAGTAAATAGTCACGTGTTTGCATCAGAAGTGTGAAAGTAGTTTAAATTATTTGAAATAATTTGGCTGAACACATACAATCTCCTTCTGCAGGTGCTCATTGATTTACAGTATCATATGTAAAAATATATTAAATCTCTTACCAATTTTGTTGGTATTAGTAAAAAATCTCCATATGCAAACACATAATTTAAAGCTCTTCTGTACATAACAACCAACAGACCTAAAGATATGGAAGTTAAAGGCAGTCTAGATGAGGGCACCCTCCAGAAGCATATGTACATCTCTGTTGACATACAGTGAAAATAGACACCAAACCATGGTAGAATCTAGGTCCATTGGGGGATGCCTACAGCCATTAACCTTTTTCCCAAATTTTCTTCTTAACTAAAGATCATATAATTTTCACTGGTAACAATAAACTATTCCCTGTAGTTTTACACTGGTACAATTATGAACATTTTGCAAATCGTGATTGAATACGTAAGTTGATCTCTCAGCTATGGTGGCTTGAGAAGGCATAAAAAACAGAAACTCCCCATTTTCTATCCTTCTGCCAGCTATATTTTGTTAAAAAAGTTAAGATTTCTGTCTTTGAATATGTAGAAGGATAATAACAATAGCATAAGAAAAGCCAGTTTTTATGTAGCCACACATCAGGTGTTTGTTTCTCCCATTTTTTATTCTGGGATTGCAGTCTGACCTGTGGTCCTTTTTATCTGTTGTTTGTAGCAGACGAAAAGTTACCTAAGGAAGTGAGAGCAAAGGTTACTTTCCAATGGGATACGAGCCCCTTATTATATGGTGCCTCTATCCCTGCAGTTGCTATGCAACTCCCTTTTCGAATCAGGCTTCAGCCACTGTCAGCATTTTGTTTTCCTGAGAATTCAGAGATTTCAAGGGAGAAGCAAACAGGTCATCTGCGTGACCTTTTGTACGGCACTGCTCACAAAATGTCACCAAGCTACTGAGTTAAGCATGTTTTCCATTTACTGATACCTCTTTTGGCACTGAATGAGGGTTAGATTGACAAACTGTGCTGACTCATGTGGTTTCACAGAGCAGCCCAAGAGAACGGAGATATGTGAGAGAGCAGGCAACACCTTTTCCTGATCCTTGCAATAGTGAGACAGTAAATCAAGTTAATCATAAACAAAAACCAAACAAGTAGGAAAAAGCTCCTCAAGCTCGTATTCAGCCTTACTGTGATGTACAGCAGGGCCTGTGACAGATGATTGTTTCTCAGGTAGTCATTTTACTGAGACATCCTTTGTTTGTGGGCAGGAATCTGTTGACCTGAAGTCTTTAAAAAAAAAAAAATTGCACTAGTGTAATAAATACATGTTTCTGGTTTCAGTGATTCCTGCATTTTTTGGGGAAAACTCAGTAGGCCAGAACAATTTAACTCCTACATTTAACTAGCAGCTTTTTGTTTGTTTTCAAAGTGATGCAAGGTATTGCTGCCCTTTATGATTGCATTCATTTTAGATATGTGGATTAAATAGGTAGCCTGAAATGAACTTTGCATTTGACAGCTGCTCATATTGCTACAGCTTTTTAGCTCACTTTTAACTCTCCATGAGCCAAAGAGAAAATATCCCCAGCAAACATTTTTTTGTATTAAACTAGACTAAACTAGGCTAAATAAGACTAAGACAGTATTTTCCTTTAGCTGCTGTAATCTACATTCTGTTCCCATTCAGAGTGCAAATTCAGTTAAGCAGGAAGTCTTTGTGGCCTTTTTTGTGTGCCAAGCTCAATGATGGCACTTCTAATCCAAAAGTGGATTGGTAAGAGTTGCCTGTAATAAAATGGGTTATGAATTACTCTAGTTGATTTTGCACAAGCTCAAAGCATGGCTGTAGTTACGGTACTAATGCTAAAGCAGAACTGGTTTTTATTTTCCAGTATCCACCAGGCCCTATTACAACTAAGAGCCCTCAGTGAGATGTTGATTAAGAGTGAGGTAAAGGAGAAGGCAATGACAGGAGGCATCTGATGAACACTTTTACAACAGTGAAGAGGGAGGTGGCATTTGCTGCACTGACTCTCCACCTGGTTCATACCAACTTTCAGAATTTTCCAAATGTTAGCAGAACACTGTGATATCCAGTTCAGAAGGCAAATGTAAGATGCAATAAGGACTACTGTGCCCACAGCTAGGCTGTGGATAAACGTCTCTATGCCGCCCTTCAGAAAGTTTTACCAAAGGAAGTAATGGATGTTCGGTGTTTTTTGAAATATTGCTTTTATCTTAACAGCATTTATAATGTCCAACTTAAAATGAGAGAAAATTAGATTTATTCTACTTTGTGGACTTCTGTTGCTCTCTTTATACTTGGCCACCTTTAAATTCATTGTTATTTATTGATTAATGTTTATACAACCTGTTGCACTCCTTTAACACCTTTTTTTTCCTGTTCGTTCCTAGTTTCTGTTAGAGTTTGGTTTGAAAATGCCAGCAATATCAACTTCAGTTTTACAAAGACCAAAACTCACAGCATGTCTGAAATATTTTTATTAATGCTGAAAGTTTCTGTGGTAGCAGTGACTGAGAAGTGTCCAGTGGAATTATTTTCTTCAGAGAGACTTAAACTTTGGCATAATTTGGGCACTTTCCCAATAATGAAAAATCAGTGATGTGTGAAAGAGAGATCTTGGAATCTTAGAGACACCGGCGTTTTGTGAGGGAAAAGCAAAATATTTAACATGGAAAAGGCTGAAGATCATTAATTTCCATTGCAAGTAATTACAATTCCATGCGAAAAACAAGAGAGGTATCAGACATTTTCTTCTTATAATCTTCATCAAATTTCTCATTCTGTGCCACAGTGAAATGATTCTTCCAGTCTGCAACAGTCCCTAAGAACCAGCAAAGCAAAAAAAGAGAAAAGATTAGTTTACCAGGATTTCCTGAAGCTCATTATCCATGACTTACCAGATACTTGTACTTCTACACTTATTTCAAAACAGAATGACAACTAGAGTTGATGTCAGTAAGAAACCTCAGTACCTTTTCTCATGAATGGGGAAATGGAGTGATCCATTATTCCGTTAAAGTCCCTAGTGTAGTTTGTCATGGGATTGTCCTTCATTACCTCAAATGAGGTATTATGGACTATTTTGTTTAGAACCTCCTGACCCAGATCCTTCTCCAGGAACTTTGCAATCTTCTCAATTTCTCGCTTTGGATTCTGCAGAGAAAATTACGTGGGATAAGATGCAGAACTGGGAAAAGCAAAGAAATCAAACATAGTGTTAGAGCTGCAATTCTCAGACAGAGAAGACCAGGTTATTGTAAGGTTTACTGATACAGCTGATATTCTAACACAAAACTGTTGCTTGTAGTTAGTACCTACTAGACTTACATATTTCAGAGCTCTATAAACGTATGTTCAGCCTTTTACCTCCTTCATATCTTCATAGAAGAGATAGAGAATACGGTGCTTATCTTTTGCCTTCCACCATCCTTTTACGTGGTCATACCAGGAACCCCAGAGGACTGAAAAAAAAAAGTAACATCATCAGCAGCTATAAATGCCCCAACTGTCTTTAACACGTGGCATTCATGTTTCCCTCTTAACCAGTACCTGTGAACTTCCAGGCTGGTTTTGAATCTCTATGGCTGTGATAGTAAGCGCTGCTCTGCTCTGTGCTTATTACAGCATTTTTGCTATTAATCCCTCAGGTGTTTGGATGCTCAGAGCAGGATTCATGGTAACTTTAGAGGGCAACAAATGCAGATGAATTATAGTCAATGGAAACACACATTTCCAGTATTCATTTGATCAGCTGGACAAGGCTTGTCTTAACTGGCCCTGCTTTGAGTAGGGCAGGGGTTGGGACCATGTGGACAACAAAGATCCATTCCAGCTTGCGTTATTCTATGATTCTACCTGGTTTAAATATTTGCTATGCTACCAGAAGTGCCTGCTTCTCTCCAGCAAGTGTCAAAATGATTAGCTAAGACTGAAGTAGATATGTTCTAGATGTCTGCACTGGGACAGATGGCTCCCAAACTGAGCTGGTCAAACACAAGACATAAGGTCTCCTTTGGACATGAAACTCTCATGCTGGTCCAGACAGTGGTATTTCTAGGCCTACGTGGTGGTGAAAATATTAACGACCTGAGGAAGCTTTAATGACCCAAACTGTAAACTACCACCCACTTGACCAGGTTTGGTTCTTGGATATCCTGTGATACCAGCACTTCTTTTAGAAAGGGAAGAAATTTGGGGTTGCGTGCCCTTAGTTAGATAACTGTCTTTGTTCAGATGCATGATTTTTAGATACATTAATTTAGCTACAAAGACTCCCTTATCTCAAATTCACACTGCACATTTCTAGCAAGATTAACCCTCAACTTATTTTTTAAATTTCTGATTTTATCAGGTTAGGGTAAAACCAATTAAACTACTGTTCCTTTTCATCTGGCTTCTTTTAGTCTCAGAGAGAAAAAAATAAGCCTGAAAATTGCCATATACTTTTCTGAATGATGACAGAATAAAGAGTAGTGTTGTTTTTGTTTTCTCAAAATGGGATCATAAAGATAGATTTAATCCTTTAGGTAAAATAAAAACCTGTGAATGAAGAAAAATTGTGACTGAAACACCTTCAGAAGATATCCTTCCACAGTGTCATCACTGGATTTCACACCCTAACTGAAATTAATACATCAATGCCAGGCATTCTTAAAATGATCAAAATCTCTTATACAACTCATTGCAGTTAATCACCTTTTCCAGTCATGAATTTCTCCACAAACTCCTCCCAGGTTCCTGGATCAGGTAATCCTTTATTCATTCTGTGGAAATGGTAGTATGACACCAAGCTGTCTTTTGCATTTCTTGCCACGTAGATTATCTTTATTGATATTAAAAGAGAGAGAGAAAGAAATTAACTTGCACATACTTATATAGATATTGAGCATCTCCTGGAGTTTTCTCTTGGAGCCTTCTGGAAGAGGATTAAGAGATTTTGCTTTGAAGCTGCCGTTTTCTAAAATCCAACTCAGGTAACTTAGTCATGACTTTAGATTCACACAGACTTTGCACATTAAAGGGAAGATATTTTTGGAGAACTTCTGATTTCACAGAGATTCTGGAAAGCATATTCTGCCCTGGTTTATGTCACTTTCTTTGCCTGTGAAGTAGACTAGGCCTCTTCAGCCTTACCTTACAGTTTTGTTCCCAGAAGGATGGAGGCAGCAGCTGCACAGGCAGATGAGTTTTCATTGTTCGTGGAGATGGCATGGCTTCAGCTAACTCTAGACCTGTGGGATGTTTAATTATGAGATGTGAGTTGTTCTTTAAGTTGCAAAGTTGCACTAACACTTCTTTCCTATGCTCATACATGTGATTGTGACTGTGACTTTTCAGCAGTTCACCTTGCATTGATCATTCATATCCCCTTATGTAGCAGTTTAACATATACAACATTACATAAGCATCTTCAGTGTTTCTAGAGAAAATTTTACCTATGTATTCGAGTAGAAAAGGGGTAACACTGATTTATGTCTTCTTGCTTTCTTGGGCCCCCACCTAACTCCTGCTCTCCAAGGGATAGTGATGAATACTGATTTATATTTATCCAATGAAAGTTTTTCCTTTGCAATATTTAGTGGTCTCCTTCCACCTTACAGGTACGAAATTTTTGTTTCTTTCTAGGATACCAGACTATGACTGGCTGACTAGACTTTGTGGATAGCACTTCTAGAGAAACTGGGAGAATGACAGTAGATTTTCAGTAGTTGTGGATATATGGGACTTCTTGGGAATATCTGGTGATATTTGGAGATGTGTTATCTCCTCTCCCTTTTAAACATCTGTCATGACCTCCATAATTTTTTTCCCTGTCATTGTCTATCATCCTCTGTCATCTATCATTTTTTTGTCTCTCTCTATGTCAACACAGTCTAGCTTAGAAGAGAAAAAGTGGCACTTCTGCAGAGCTAGTCAAGGTTTTTTGCTTCAAATGTGAGAGTCTGACTTAAAGATTTGCATGGAAATGGAGGCCTTGCTGGGGGAGAATTTTGTAAGAAACTGCAAACCAGTGAAGTCTACTGGTTGACTGAATGTACCATAGCTTGTTTAGATGACTAGACCCTAGAACTGAGCAGCAGTTACTTGAAACAGTAGCAAAACCACTGAAAACGTTATCCGCCTTTTGGAAATATGTCCATGACAGAGGTTCCTCTTCCATACAGCTTGTCATCACAGAATGGCATTCAATTGTCCCCATGTTGCCATTTTATACATATCTGCTGCTGATTTACCTACTGTGGAGTATCAAACACAGCTTCAGATACCACTCCAAAACATCATGGTCTTCTGTAGCACCTGAAGCTATCTGCCAGCCTTGCAGCACCTTGAGTAGCACTAGATGTTTATGTTAAAGCAATTGAACTGGTCCTTAATAGCCAAAATGGTGCTTAGTTCAAGAACAAAGCAAGTGGGACCTTTCCCAGGAAACTTGTGGCATCAGTATTAAGTGCTTGTTTTGTTTTATTTTGTCTAAAATACAAATAATATTCACCTGAGTAGCGTTCAGATGGAGGCTCTGGGAGAAACCACTCAAGGAAAGGCTGGCGTTTGTAAGTAGTCTCACGTTTACACTGCTCAGTATCTCCACTTTGTTGAACCATATCCACTATCTCCTGTGTCCATGTCGTACCTGAAAAAGTCAAGTGTTTAGATTTTTCACTCCAGCATAGTCAAGAGTTTCTTTTACTAGGGAACTGAAAGCCAGAAGGATGGGCTCTGTACTAATGGGGGAAAGAATAGCATAGAAAATAATAGACAAAATGGAAAGAGAGTGCAATAGAGGCAAAATGCCTAATTTAGCATACAAAGGTAATTCCCAAAGCACAATTTAAGGAATTCCATTTTAGACAGAGTTCTTCCTTAAAGAAATATCCCCCACACCAGTACTGAAAAATACTGGGATAAATTCACTATTGTTTGGAGACTATATTATTTGCAGAGAGGAATGAAACCCTCTCCTTTCATCCCTCACAAAAATTCAGATTTTGTTTTCATACTGAATTTGAGTAAAAAAATGCAATACCCGAACTCCAAGTGAGTAAAACTTTCTTACAGTTTGAAAATATTAAAAAAGTGGCAGTATTTGCAAAATTTCCATTTGAAACACATTAATGAAGGCCTGTACAACATTTCATCTGCCTGAGTGACTGTAACATTTGGTAAGAGTTACAGTATAGTGTATCTCATGTCTCTTTTCTTTTATAGCTGTCATCACTGTGTTAACCACATCTCCTCTGAGGTACTGTGGCAGGTCAGCAAGAGAACAGGCTAAGGGATAAATTGGAAAGCAATTTAGGCAGGAGATTCAGCCCTTCTTAAGATGCTTATGTTGTTCATCTCAGACAGATATGACATAATGTCAAATGGAATCCTAACTTTATTTATTTTCAGTTCAGTGGCTAGAAGGTTTTAATCCCAGCTGGATAAATTAATGTGGTTTTGCCTTCAGTATACAGATAGCAAATCAAAAGCTTTCTGGTTTTACAAAACTAATGGTGGGATTTTTTGTTAAAAACATTTTTCCCCCTACTGACAAAAAAAAAAAAAGCCCTTAAAAATTGTTGCTAATTCAAGTAATTATTTTTTTATGATGATCAAATTCTCCCATATCTGTTCTTGAATCTCCGAAACTGTATATGTTTTTATTAACACAGAAGTAATATTGATGCTTGTTATTCATTGTTTTCTTGTGTGGTAAGTATAAAGGGTCTGATGAAAAGGAGAAATATGGTCCGGTCACCGAGTAAAATGCCAGATAGCTAACATTAATGGTGGTATTTTATTTTATTGGCCAAAATTATTAAATTAATTTGGTTATTTTAAAGAATTAATCAATTTTCAGAAATCACTACTAATTTACACAAGAAACCATTCCCCAAATACATAATATGTTCCATAGTCATACCATCAGTTTCTATTATTTCTTAGTAATGATCACTTCTTTCTAGGCATTGTTAAATCACTACATACTGGTGGAAAACTTCTATTGTCACCATTAATATAAATGTATATAATCTCAATTAAAGGAAACAATTATAGGTCATTAGACTCTGGCCATTTGTACTTCAGTAGTAACAGATTGTTGTTGCATCTGCCAAAGAAGTCAGAAATTACTAGTCACAGCTGACAGAGCTTCATGTCTTTAAAATATGTCTAGTTTGGAATTAAACAAATATCAGTCACAATAGAAAAACATAGATTTCAATCCCAACAGTAAGCACTATGCCAAACCTTTCTGTTCTGTGTCCTACCCATACCAACCTGCTTTTGCATAGGTTGCGATGAGCACATCGTCAGGTCTGGCTTTGAACTGCCACACTTGGTCCCAAATGCTGCCAATTGGTTCTGTGAGGGAAACACCTCCCACTTCAAATAAGACAGGTCGAATCATTCTCTCTTGCAGACTCAAATCTTTCATTTTATCCATGGCCAATGAGTACTGCATGAAGAAAGGCTTAGAATTAACATGGCTGCTCTGAAAAAAAATCTGAATTTACTCATCTTGATGTCTCTCTTGTTGACTAAATTCCATGTCCTCTGATTTCTTTGGCCATGATTTGGCCTATCTGGATCCATTTATAGACTCCTTAAAGCTAGATCTCATTTTCAGAAATGCTTGGTGTGTTGCTAGTGGTAGTGCTCTGTGTCTCTAAAACCCACTCTGTTTACTACTCAGATACAAATAGAGAAAAAAAGTCATTATTCTCATATCAAACATATTTATGTAAATTTCTGATGAGTTGTATGAGGCCTTCTAAAGGCAAGAAAAAGCAATCAGATGCGTGATTCAAAATAAGGCAGAGAAGAACAGCTGGCAATGAAATCAGCAAACAGGACCCAACCCTTCCTCTTTGAAGCAAATAAACAGAAACACCTGCTAGCATCCTTTGTGCCTTATACTCACAAAAATATTTGCAGACTTTTTCTGTGTTTCGTTCCTGGATCTTTTCACTCGTGGAACTCTGCTGTATTTTAAAATATGTCGCACTTAAATAACCTCAACTAGATTTATCATTAACTAAAGGTTGTTAAGACTATAATTATGTAAATCAATCTGTTTTACAATAACTAGCTATCGATTTCTGGGTTTCTCCCAAGGAGATGTCTTAGGCATAACTTTCAGAGCTCCAGAGTCTGGTCAGAGGAAAGCTTTGTTTTACGGGAGGCTATAGAAATAATCCCAATTAAAAATACCAGCCAGAATAAATGACATTTCAATCCCAACAGCAAATATTGCTAGAATATTTTCTTTGGTGTGCTTGTTTACTCACAGCAATTTTATACAGATTGAGTTGAGCAGAGTGAGCTGGTTTGGTGGCTGGGCAGTGACTCAAGAAATTTTAAAAAAAGAAGGAAAAAGAAACTTGCCAGAGAGTTTTTTCCTGCTTAAATGTCTTCAGACCTTGGCTGTATTGATAACTATGCAGGAACTTAAATCTCCAGTCATAAGTAGGTCGAAAACTTGTGTGGGTGAAGATTCCATTCTTCCTATCAGTGTGAGGAGAGTAAAGGACGAAGTGCAGCAGCAGCCAACAGCTGAGTGAATTCCAAGAAAAACACTTGGAATTCTCATCTAAAGTGTGATTCTTTACTGGCAACAACATAAAATATCAGTCAATAGCTCCAGCAAGATTATTTTAATTTGTCTGTCATTGTCAACAGTCTTGGGATAATTAATTTCTTCCTAATATGTAATCTAAATTGCAAAGATCCCGTGTGTGCAGGTAAAGGAAAAAACATCCCAAAAATGTTATTCTCTACTTCCCATCAGCAGTGATCCAGCCACCTCCCAGGAAGGAGGGCTTCAGCCCACACGTGGTTGCTATATGTAAGCCTACTGCACTAATGCTTACTAGCACTATGAGGGTGCTATGGGGAAAATTAACTCCATCTTGTGGATGGGACATCCCCAATTTCTCTGGGCAACCTGTTTCACTGTCTCACTACCCTCTGTCCTAGGTTACAATGTAGCCAAAAGCATGTATTCTATTACTGTCTTCACAAACTGATAAAGCAGGTGGGGGAGTGTTCACCTCGACCCATCCTGATAACTACCTCTGGGAGCTATCTCTCTTTAATGGACAGTCAAGGACTCTGCACATGACTCATAGATAACGGGCTCTGGACTATCTCCTGTTAATGGGCCCATCAATGCCTTATCTCATGACTCACCATCCCATTGTGAGATGCTCTGCCCAGGAGGAGGAACTAAACATTCCCACCTGTATGTAATCAGAGGTTTTGAAACAGCATGGGAGGCTTCTATGCTGGACTCCCAGAGGACAAGAAGCTACATCATTGGACCGTCAGGTGAAGACCAGACTCTTTTTCCACAGGATCACTGCTTCAACAGAACCATCACTCCAGGAGGACTGCAGCCACCATTCAGACTGCTGGCAACATCCTGCTCAATAGGGTGTCAGGTTGTATTCTGCCTCTGTCAGTGGTTTCCCTGTACTATTACATTTATTTTATTTTTCTTATTAAATTGTATTTTCTGACATTGGAGTCTCTCACTGGTTTGTTTTCAAACTAGTACACTCTCACAGTAGAGAATTTCTTCCTAACAACTAACCTAAACCTACTCTCTTTCAGTTTGAAGCCATTCCCCCTTGTACTGTCGCTACATGCCCTTGTCAAAAGTCTCTCTCCATCTTTCTTGTAGATTCCCTTCAGGTGCTGCAAGGCCACAATTAGGTCACCCTGAAACCTTCTCTTCTCCAGGCAGAGCAATTCCAATTCCCTCAGCCTTTCCTTACAGGAGAGGTGCTCCATCCCTCTAATTGTCTTGGTGGCATCCTCTGGACTCGCTCCATCAGGTTGCTGTCCTTCCAGAGCTAGATGCTGGTGACCCCAGAGCTGGATGCACTCCTGGTGGGGGTCTCACCAGTGCAGAGTAGAGGGGCAGAATCATCTCCCTGAACACACTTCCCAGTCTCCATTGGATGTGGTCCAGGATGTGTTTGGCTTTCTGGGCTGCAAGTGCTCATTGCTGGGTTGTGTCCAGGCTCTCATCCGTCAGCACCCCCAAGTCCTTCTCCCCAGGGCTGTTTCCCATCAGTCCATCAGGACTCTGAGCCGTTGACCACTATCCTCTGGATGCCACTGTCCAACCACTTTCTTATCCATCTAACAGTTCACCCATCAAATCCAACTCTCTCCAATTTAGAGAGAAGGATTTGGGGGGGGACTGTGTCAAAGGCTTTACGTAAATCCAGATAAATGACATCTGTAACCTTTCCCTTTTCCACCGATATGGTCACTCTGTCATAGGTGGCCACCACATTGGTCAGGCAGGGCTTGCCCTTGGTGAAGTCATACTGGCTGTCCCTAATCACCTCCCTGTCCTCCATGTGCCTGAGCACAGCTTCTAGGGGGAAGCTTTACAGAGGTGAGGCTGACAGGTCGGTAGTTCCACCGACCACTTTTTAAAGACAGGTACAATTTTGTCCATTTCCCATTCACCTGGGACTTCACCTGACTGCCATGGAGAGTGGCTTGGCAACTGCATCAGCCATTTCTGTCAGGATTCTGCGATGTATCTCTTTGGGTCTCATGGACTTTTGTATGTTCAGGTTCCTGAGATAGTAATGAACCTGATTTTTCCCTACAGTGGGATGGACTCTGTTTCCTCAGTTCCCATCCTGCTGTCCATCAACTCAAAAGGTGTGGAAAGAGAGATTGCCATTGGAGACTGAGGCAACTGATCTTGATGTCCCTGATTAGCTCACTTACATTGGTGACCACCAGATGCAGCGTCACATCCCCTCTGGTAGGGTTGTCTATTCCCTTGCTTGAAGCACTCAAGCATTGAAGCAGCCAGACAGAAATCCCCTCACCTGGCCTGTAGCTGTAATCTTTTTGCATGTCTCAAAGTTCTGATGAGGCCAGAGACTGTATTGTTTCCTCTTTCTTTTTGAATTCTCTCACTCCTTCCCCCAATTTCTTTGTTGGAAAACCACCTTCTTGGTAAAACCCTTTGTCTTTTTTCTGCCCCCTTTCTAACTGATGACACGGATCCGTTATTCTCCTTGTCAACTTTTTCACAATTACTGTTGTTGTTTGGATCCCTATCTCAACCATGGTGCCCTCCAACACATTTTGTCCCTGCGTCAACTACAGTCCTGTGACAGTAGTGAGCTGTGGCTCAATGGGCACAGGCCAGGCTCCAGTACAGTGCTAGAGGCTGATGATTTTCAGTCTGCTAGGGTCATTTGTCTGTTCAAGTGCTAAGTCCCAGGTTATGAGAGGTGATATCTATTCTGGGAATCTGCCCAAATCCTTCCACACACCCTGCCATCCAGAGACTGACTACTTCAGGGTGCATACAGTTTTGCCTCATCCAAAATTTGTCTTCTCTGATACCAGGATGACACCAGATTCCTCAAGCTCCATAATATGCTAACACTGTTAATTATTAGTATGAAAGCTCAATGAGGGTGAACAGGGCTCTTGTGAGCCTGACTAATAAACCATCCACATCAGTCCCAGATAGGAGAGAGAGATGTACTCCCTCATCTTCTCCACAAAGCAGATACAGCACAGCAAGGCCAGCAATTCCAGGGCAAAACACAGAGACGTTATTTGTATTAACATGTTCACAAAATACAGAGAGCAGTGCAGCCACCAAGCTCTGACCTGCACAGGAGCTTGCCACTGAATACCTGCTATAGCTACAGGACACTTAATACAAAACTGCTGTTATCGTGAGCCCCATGCTGGGTGCCAGAAATGACTGTGGTGAGTTGATTTTGTGTGGATACCAGGTGCCTACCAAGTTGCTCTATCACTGCCCTACTCAACAGGAGAGTGGGGAAGAAAATAAGAGGGAAAAATACCTTCTGTGTTGAGATAATGCAGTTCACTACAGCAAAAGCAAAGGACTTGTAAGTGAAAATCAGAAGATTTTATTCTCTACTTCCCATCAGCAGGTGTTGTACGGCACTTCCTGTGAATCAGGACTTCAGGACACATAGTGGTTGCTCTGAAAGGCAAGCACTGTAAATTAGGAATGCCCTCTCTTCCTCCTCCTTTCTCTTAGCTTTTATTGCTGAGCAGACATCATATGTTATGGAATATCCTTTTAGTCTTTGGTCAACCACTTGATCTTTTGTTGGCTCTTACACCAGGTTTTTCTTCTGAAGGCTGACAACACCAGAATGAATAATTGAAATGCAACAAACAGAGAATATATGGGTAAGGTACTATATTTTTCTTTTTACTTTCAAGTTCTCTCATGGGAGGATTTGCCATTTTCCTCTCTGTGTTAAGCCTATGCTGGTTCTGCTTGTTCTTCTCAACCTGGCAGTTCATTTACTGGCTTGTAATGTTATTCACCACTCTTTCAGTTATGCAACCATCCTGATAATGCCGTAATCCCCAAAGCGTATCAGCTGTGTGAATGATAAAGAATACCCAAGAACTGCTTATTGAGTGTCTCTTTTTTATTGCAGCTGTGAATCTGAGTAGCCTTTGCAAAATGCACTGTGCCAGATAAGCTGCAGTGAGGTCAAAAATCACTCTGTGTAGCTTTAAAACTGCTTTTGAAGTAGGCAGTGAGTGATGAATTTCTCCATTTGTGAAACAGGGAGGTGAGGGTGGAACTGGCTGGTCCAGGGACTGGGTTTCTTGTCTGGAATCATGATTCACAGAGCCACTCTAAAAAAAAAGACCAGGCAGTCCCTATAGAGAGCATCCTCCAGGTTTCCATTGACCTTTTCCTGAGTGCAAACTGGTGGCAGGTGTTTCCTCATGCAAAACACACTGTGTTTATTTTATTTTATTTTATTATTGAATTTGATTTTATTTTTTCTTGGCTGTGTTTTCTTTTATTATTTCCATAGTATCAGACTTGAAGTGGGATGAAGCCTACAAATCCTACGTCAGTATCAAGCCCTATTTTATGGTTTTAAGTCTGATTTATTTCGTATTTTGCCTACATTTAATGGTCTATATAATATAGGGTTCTATGTCTTATAAATTAAGCTACTATGTCTTAAAAATTAAAATCTGTATCTGATACATTTAAGTGAAAGAATGTGTTTCTGTGTTATGCTTAATGTTTGTATCACATTTCTCTAAAACTCTGGTCTCCCTCTGCTGGACAAAACACAATCTCTTTATTCCAAAAGATGTTAAAATGTTTTGAGTTTAAAATTACATTTGATAGCTATTGCTATCCTTAGATACCAACCTGTATTCGTCATTCAGAAAAAGCATACTTTGGAGAAATGAAAGAACACTCTGGATGGACCAAGGTGTCACTTTGAGGCTTCTTGAATTTTAAAACTGCATTCGTGTCTTGGTGACTGAATTAAGCTTGGTCTGACTGTGAGTCAGTGAGCAACCTTAGGCAACAAAATCTTTTGGTACTGTGGGATGCATTTAGAGTCAATCACAAATATATCCTGTAGCTTCTGGCTACCTCTGTATGCTGTGGAGAACAATACTGCAGGTGTCTGTAGAATAGGAGCACTACTCCCAATCTTGTGATGGTTTTTAATTAATGTCTGGGTTGCAGCCAGATAGAGGTGAAATAATCATCATAGATATATTTATGCAACAGCAAAGTATTATAGGATATTTTAAGTGTAAACATGGAATGACAAAGTCCTGAGGCTTTAATTAAGCAACACATTTAAGCACAATACCTAAGTGCAATCCCTATCAGTAAAGCATTTATGTTCCATTACCATCACACTCCAGAAATTTCTTTGCTTTAGGTATCCTCTCTCCAACAGAGTTTCCTGCTAGGGAAAGTGTTGGAGCCTAAAGTGTGTATAACTCTGACCAGCTCCACATGTGTTGGGGTCACAGTCATATTAATATAAAATCTTGTTATTGTGGGCATGCATAGTCAAGTGATAAAGTTTAATTGGAATCCTGCAGCTTTTAGAAGTACTTTTCCCAATAAAATATGCATATAAAAGTGCTACAGTGTCACTCTGTCAGTGTCACTACATGGTTTGGCATTGTTTCTGGAAATTATTTTGTAGAAATAAAAGGTCAGGTATTCACTATGCAGAATAACACATTCCCACTTGTACATGAGATTTGGTTCAGAGCCACAGGGAGGAAACTAGAAGTTTGTAATAAAGAGTTACAGAGCATGGTACTCTTTATATATTAAATGATGGGATGTACTTAAAAACATTAATTCATGTGTCAATACATGATTCATTTGGCTGCAGACTCCACTAACAAGCTCAGTGTGGGCAATGTTAACTCAAGCAGCATTGCTCAACAGAGATGAGGTAGAAGCTGTTAATGTTCTCAGGCTTAAACTTGAGCGTATCCAAACTTATGCTTAAGGTTAGGCTTGAGAAAACCACAAAGCCTAGACCTCCAGGGACATTGTAACTACAAAAGGCACTCAAGGGGGAGCACTTCATGTCACCTCATTCCATTTGGTTACAATCGCTTCACTTCAGAATTTCCTTTTATTTCTTTCCATTGAATTTCATTTCATATGAAGTCCACCCCAGTCAGCTTGTTTGACTTTGTTCTCTGACTTTGAGATTTTATTTCCTAAGGAATGAAATCTTGTGATTTCAATGAGGATCAGTTTGGCAAGGTTTGGTCCATTTCCCTGCACTTCATGTCATCTCATGCCATTTGTTTTCACTTAATTTCAGATTTTTTTTTTTTTTTCCCTAACGTTTCCTTTCATCAATTTCTTCTCCTCTCTCTTTGTTTCACTTGGTTCCCTGATTTTGGGATTTCAGTGAGTACCATTTCAGCAAGGTTTCATCCCATTCACTTCAAAAAAAGAACACCCCACGGCCCAAAGATTGCACCCTCCACAGCTTTTTCCTTGGCACCAGCCTCACAAGAATGCAGCTTTTACTGCTCTGCTTAGGGTTAGGCTTAAGGTTAGGGTTAAGAAAACCACGAAGCTCAGAGCTCCAGGGACACTGCAACTACAAAAGGCATGCCATGGGAGCATGGCATTGCCCCAACATTGCTCCCTCCACACTTTTCTCCTTGGCACCAGCCTCACAAGACTGTGGCTTTTATTACTCTGCTTAGGGTTAGGGTTATGCCTAGGGTTAGGTTTGAGAAAACCCCAATGTCCAGAGCTCCAGTGACACTGCAACTGCAAAAGGCACGCCAAGAGACTAGTCTGAAGAAGTAAAATTCTTGGTCTCACAGAAGTTTAGAGAAGAATTTGGCTAATGATCACAATTTCAAGATCACATAAAAATTTCTGAAGCTGTTTTCTGAAGCTTCATATCCAAAGAGATTTTCCTGTCTACAAACAGATGTTTGCAAAAAGGAAACTGGAGTTATAATTTGGTTGGATAAGCAAATGTTTTCTGAGCTGTAAAAGGCAGTCTTTATGCAATAAAGTCCCAGTTTGAAGAGCAGATGTGCCACTTAAACAAACTCCATTTAATTGTTCCAGATGAAAGGTCAAGATTTTCAGTTCCTAAGGTAGCACAGGGTAGCACTTGAGCATCCTGCTCTACCACCAGTTATGCAAGAAGTAAATTTTCAATCTTCAATCTTCAGCTTGAATGAACTGCATGTTTCTTCAAGGGAAATATTGAAAAAATCATTGCGCAAGTCTGACTGTGTTTTGCTCTAACCTACCTTCTTGTTTTCATAAGAAGGTATAGACTCAGAGGGAAGCTGCTGTAGCCTTTTCTTATGAAGGCAATGGGGTGTTCTTTTTTCAAAGTGAAATGAAGAGACAGGAGAAGAAGCTAATGAAATGCTAAAAATCAAAAGGAGAAAATTCTAAAACAAAGTGAAAAAAAGTTCAGGGAAACGGACGGAAACTTGGCGAACTGATAAGCATTGAAATCGCAAGATTTCAATTCATAAAAGGAGATAAACTCTCAAAGTCAGGAAAAAAGGGAAACAAAATGACTGGGATGAATTTATAATGAAATGAAATTCAATGGAAAGAAATAAAAGAAAATTCTGAAATGGAGTGATTGTAATCAAATGAAACGAGATAATGTAAAGTGCTCCCCTTGGTATGCCTTTTGTAGTTGCAGTGTCCCTGGAGCTCTGGGCTTTGTGGTTTTCTCAACCCTGACCCTAAGCCTAGCTCTAACCCTAAGCAGAGCAGTAAAAGCAGCCTTTTGCTGAGGCGCCCAGCTTGTGGGTGGTGTCAAGTAGAGAAGTGTTAAGGGAGCAATATTTGGGAAGTGCCACTAGTCCTGCTTGGTTCTGGTAAATCCTTAAATGTGTACTTCATAACTTAGAGAATGGAATCTGAATGCTACAAAGAAGAAAAAATAGAACATACATTCTTTTTTTTTTTTTCCCGATACAATAGGTCTCTGTGTCACAATGCTTACTAAGTAGCAGAAAGAACGTTATACACTAAATACTTGAGGTGTAAGAAACTTCTATTAATAAGGCTCATAAAAATTTCTCTCTAGGCAGTGTCTGTCTATGCATCATTGCAAAAAGACCTTTCTCAGTCAAACACAGTGCAGTGAGGAAAAGCAAAGCTGTAAAAAATATTGGTAGGTTTTCTTGTGAGTATAAAAATTAAGTTGTTGCCACCAACATTTTATCAGAAATATTCATTATCAACATGAAATCTGATACTCTTCAGAAGTAAAGAAGTCTACATGTCTCACTTGACTCTGTGTTCTGATACAGGAAAACAGCTTTAATTTATAATGGTGCATCCTTAATGGTTGACATTTTAAAGATATTTAATGTATTATGATATTTTATTATGAAAAGTCTGTGCACATTTTCAATCACAAAGACATTTGTGTGGTTGAAGATTCCTGGAACTTGGGTTGAAACAGATTGAAATCTGCACCCCTTCCCAGTCCTATACCAAAAGAGCCCTTCAACAGCTGTGGATGAAGCTACCTGGTGTTAGCAACAGCTGGAACTCAGATGCCTCACTGTCCTACTGAGCTTGCCTGTTATGATGTGAGTGGAACTGATTCAGGTGGAAATATTTAAATGGGAAATTTGTTCTCTCTCTTTTAAAATATTCCTCTAGATTTTTTCTTCTTAGAGATAAAAGCTGCTCAGAGTTTAGTGGATGTGTTTCACCTCTAATTTGGGCATTCTTTTGGAGTCTATATCATTCATATCACAGAAGTGCTCCAGTATATAACTAGGAGGAGAGGAGTAGATCTAGGATTCATAAAGTCTGTTGAGATTGCCAAGTAGTTTTCTTCCCAAAGGTCAACAAAACAGTTAGCCTGTTTCCTTCAGGCCACTGGCATAGAAACAAATAGTAGTGTTCACATTTTGTGAAGAATTAACATTATTCTGAAACAAATGACCCACATTTTAGTGTTACACTGTAGGCTAAGGACTATGCTATTCCTTGGGGCACCTTTAAGGGGGAAGAAACTCTCTTGCTTTTAAGATGTAACTTTTGGGCTTTATATGTCTGTTACCTTTCCCTGAAGACAGAACGGCAACAAAAACAAATACTGAGGTGTTGCATGCTGTATTTACACAGCCTGTGGGTGCATTTCTTCTGTTCTAGTGTAACTCTTGTAGTAGTGGAAAGATCATTAGAAAAGCCTTTTCTGAAAAGCCAGTTTGTATTGGTAGAGTCTGACAAGCTGTCTTTTCACATCAGGGTACTACAGACGTGAGACACCAATCACGGACTGCCAGGATGGAGTACTACACAGGTAAAGTTTGCACTAACTGATTGAGACGTGCTGGACAGGACTTTCTCCCTATATTAGTAGCAACTGGTTGTTTTGTCGGGTGTAAGGTTTTGCTCCGTGTGTGTAGAACTCCATGTGCAGTGTATCATCACTCAGATGCAGCTGAGTTGCTTTGGTGGATGTCTACCTCTCTTCATTGACAAGTGGGGCAGCGAAAGCAACTAGAATTCTAATGTAAGCACCACTCTGAGCTCCTGCAGTTAGGCAAGCTAAATCCAGACTCAACTATGGCTATCAATAAAATGGGTTTGGGACTGCACATATTAAGTGATTGCACCTACAAGTCGATATATGAGGAATAGTAACCTATATAAAAGCAAATGTAGAAATTTCTAAGAAGAAACAAAATTCTTAAGTCTAAATCTTTGTTGTCCAACCAAATGCTGTACAAAAGGTCTGGAAAAAAGCTCTGTACAAACAGCATAATTTCTTAAGTGTGTGCTAGAGTCCTGCTTCCATAAAAATGTAGCGTAATGTATCTATGAATTTAATGAGAGAAGAGCTAGTTTGGAATACTAGCTTGGTGGGGGATTAAAAACTATTGTAATATGTAAGGCTTTTAAAAAATCTTACAGGCATCTGAAAATTCTGCAATAAACAAGATACTTTTTCAACTCTGCTTAACGGCATATCTCGTAGAGAACAATCCTCTTGTCCAGAGTCTGTAAAGGAGGTACATGAGGTTCTGGCTCCCTGTGTACTTCGTGTCATACTTTCTGTTCCTATAGGTCCAGCCTTGGTCCTTGGGTTGCTGAGGTACATGGTTGCACATGTCATCTGCAAGACAGAAAGACAGGATCCAGATGTCAGTTTTTCCCAACAAGAAAAGTAGAGTTTAAAGTCAAAACAGGTATGAAGCAAGAATGCTATAGGAATAATAATAAAAAACCCCAAAACAGTCAGGTATTTGTGTTTTGATCTAAACTGTATGAATGACAAGAGTGTGACAGGATGGTTTCTGATTTATTAGAAAGTTCTGACCTTTTAACAATGCTCATTCTTCATTCTTCTAGTTGTCTTGAAAAATATCTCCTGGAAAGTCACTACTGGATAATTAAATCTCAGTTCAAATCTTTTAAGTATACCTTCAGTACAAAACCAAGAAAAAATGGCCTCTTGTTCTTTTATAAATTTGGATAGGTGTCTTTCCTTAGATTGCTTATATCTGATCTAAAACTCTTCTGTTAAATTTGGTGAGAGTTCATAAACTCTGTGCTGCTTGCAGCTTTCCAAATGGTAAAAAAATTCAGCAACATATTAATAATCTAGTTTCATGTGCTTTTTCTTTTTCAACAAGAATGATGTCAGACATGAGGATTCCTAATGAAATTAAAGAATAGAAGATTGCAAATTAACAGCAAATATCTTACAAAGCAATGTCCTTTTAACAGCTGTGGCTGAATTTCAAGGATTGGGTAATTATGACCATTAATATATATGTAATTTTAGATGCTGAAAAAATTACTTCTGTCACAAGAAATGGTAGTCCTAGTACAGGATGAATATGCTTGATATTTGTGTACTTAAATTTTTCAGCATATTTTAAAATATGCTGTTCATCAGTGTCATTAAAGTGCTATCATGCTTTTGTACTGTATGTAAGGACAGTTTCTAATTCTATCCTGTAAAAGAATCATTTATTTTTGTTTACTTTGATGAAGATGTTTCTTCTAAAGACAGGGAGACCTACATAAAAGAGATGTGTGAATTATTTAAGGCTATTATACCAAATTAGGGATTTTTAATGTCAAGGAAGTATTTTGGATGCTTTGACTGCATTCATCTTAATCTCTTTTGTATGCATTGGATATGGAAGCTGTCAAAAGTGTTGAAATTCTGACAGATTTTTTTGAGCTAAGTATTTTCTTTTTTGACAGAACAGTTTGGTTTCTGAGTCCTGCATCCTTGCTTCACTGAGCAAGGATGCTGTTATGTTTGGCTTAGTTCATTTTGAAGTCTCCAATGGTCGTAACCCATAAACCAGAGTGACACAGGGCCATCAATCAACACGCAAAGACTCTTGTCTAAGCTTTGAATTCTTGAGGCGGTCTTTGCAGATGATGTTCAGAGTTCAACTTGTGGAATATCAATCATTTTTATCATGTGATTGTGGAGCTCTGAGATTGGAGTTCCTGCCCACTTCTCCATGTTCTGAAGATTTAGCTGCTCTGTGACCTACCTGACAGCACTGTTTCTTCAGGCGTGGTGTTTTCACATGTAAGAAAACCTCTAAATGTTTTTGAGTTATACCTAAATGACCTGGCATTCAACCAATGAGCCATGATTGATCCTGGGCTTTGGTGGCTAAACAGCTGCTATATGAAGATGATTTTCTTCAGGCTGATCATTCATTTTATTCTTTCTGCTGTAACACTAGCTAGTAGTTACAAGATAAATATTGACATATATGCAAAATTTAAAATTTGGCAAATTGAAACAGTGAAATAATCTGCTTTCTCTGTACATGTATCTATGATTATTTCTAGGTTTTATGTAAGACTATGTCTTTTGCACCCTGTCCATACAGTCAGCTACACAGATTTTCTAAATTACTTGAGGGAAAACAGAATCTCTTGGCTCAACTAAACTATTAAAAAACCATAATCTAAATAATACTGGTAATACTGTTCTCCATAAACTGGATGTGGATTTTGCTAATATGCTAAATTGTGATTTTATCATACCAGGAAGTTTGTGACTTTCAGTGACCACTCAGTTTAGGGAATTCTGAAAACCCACATTTTACAAATTGACTGATTCAAGACATTTATTTAGAAATACCAAAAGCAGTTAAAAACTCCCTCCCCATGACCTTCTTATTTTGTGGTGAAACATAACTGAAACAAAATTCAATGGGAAATTAAGTTTGTAGCTGATTCAAAACACTCTGAAGTCCCATTATGTTTTATTCTGCTGATCATGCATACGATTTTGCTTCAGCATATGATTGAAGCCAAGCATTTGTGCAATTGTTTTGTTGTTTGGGCGGTCAAAAGTTTGAGAACAAAACTCCTCATTATTTTCGTAAAGAAGGTATTCTTTTTTCCTTTCTTGCATAGCTGGTGAGTTTTAATATAACTTTTATTGTAAATAGCCTGCACAACAGGACCAATAATCACACCTTTCTATTAAAAAGTATTCATTTTTGTAAACCACAAAGACATATCTCTAGATAACTACAGCTACTTCTTTAGCTTGTTTGTCATCACTTGAATAGCATTTTTTGCTCATTTTTGCACTTCTTAATGAACACTCCTGGTGTGTCTCTAGATCTCCCACATGTCAGAAGTGGGTTGGAGCACTATCATGAGAACTGTTGCAGAAAGAAGCATTCTATCTAAATTAAATCCAAGGACTCCATCTCACCTCATGTCATCTACAGTGACCTGAGCATTTGCCAGCTGCCTTGTCTTGTCCCTAGTATCTGCAAGAAGCTAACCCAGTTGTGGGCTGCTGAAAGAACCAGGATTCTGTAGTATATCACAGTTGGATATAAGATACTAAATCCATAAGCAGATTTTCTTGCTACATTTATGTTGTATTTTGATTGTAGGCTTATTTAAAATCCAGTGCCAAGAGAGTACAGAATTAAGTAAAAAAGAATGAAAGAGAGATTCCTGGCCCAGCAAATACCAGCCTGCACTAAGAGACTGAATTTCACTCACGGAGGAAGCCAGGTCTGCAGTAACCCAGCAACCTCCACATGCCCTGGATCACATCATCCATCCTGCCTCCATACCAGAGCTGGACCAGCAAGGCTGCACCAGGGAGTGCTTGTCCTTGGTCCTTGGCTGTGCTATCTAAGTGATGCTGTTGGGGCTGCCTGAGGCCACACAGCGTCCTGCTGCAGACATCCTTGGCAAAGCTGCAGCACGTGGAAAGCCGGCTCCTTCTCAAGGAGCAAGCCCCAAGTTAAGGTGGTAAGAAGATGTGTTGGCAGAGGCAAAGGAGAGACAGGGGTCTTTTGCGTAAGTTCCTGCTGGTTAATTGCAGGTGGAGGGTCCAGGGACAAAACACAAGAAAAATGGATGAGTCCAGGGTTCTTATACTATGGGTAAAGGGGCGGAGTAAAGGGAAACAGCCAATAGGAATGAACCAAAGGGGAGGAGCCAATAGGGGAACAACCAATAGGGATAACTTGGAGGAGGGAATTACATCCAACAACCAATGGGGCATCAAAGAAGAAGGAGGTTCTAGAACTAATACATATGCAACCAGGGAAAATACATAAACATGAACTTGTACATAAAATTGGGTGGGAACTGCCAATGAAAAAGCCAATCAACATAAAACATGTAAACTAGGAACAACTGGGATTGTGGGAACTCGCTGTAACCATGAGGGAGAGTTAAACTGCTGTGTCCTTGGTGCCAGTGCACTAATCCTCAGTTGATTTGTTTGTGGTGACCGCTGTAACGTGCATTGCAATACCTCAGATCTCTTCAAAATGATTGTGGCTCAGCATGGGAATGTGGATTGTTCAGGATTCTCTTGAGCGTAGGGATCTAAAAATGATCCCTAGTGTTTCGGTCCTCTGCCTTGGGAGTGGAGCAACGGTGAGCTAGTGGGGAGCTAGCCAGCCACTGCCTTCAGCACTAAAGTTTAGGACATCAGTTACAGGCTCACTTGTTTTAAAGACATAATAACACATTCAGTTCCCACCTGTAGATGTCTCCCAGTAATAATCCTATCAAATTGTGGCAGGCATAAAAATTACACGTGATTAAATTCAGCATGGGGAGTGCAACTGTACAGTAGTGTGATTTTCCTTGTGTTAAAAAGTCTGTTTCAGCCATGTTGCACATTGCAAAAAACTAATCTTACAAATTAAAATCTTGTCTTTTTGCTTCAGAGACAATCCATTAATGCTAAGAGACACTGTCATATGTATTTATTCAGCTCAAAATATAGGCATATGCGTGTATGTGTATAGTCATTTATATGGCTGTGAACATGTATGAGTGTGTGTGGTGTATGACTGAAGGATGTCTTGGGACTCCCACTGTGCTTACATTCCAGACACAGATATTCCTGTCAGTTCTGTGTTGTAGTTCAGAACTAGATAAAGTACAATATCATGCACTTCACATGTAAAATACAAAGTAAAAGGAAAGGAATGATAAGCACATTTTTCCCCTCTAAATTTCTTGGTATCTTGTCAAATGGACTTGGTTTTCCCTTTCTTGGTAAAAAACCACTGTGCTTCAGCAACTAAATGATTCAAGCCAGTGCAGTCTGCTTGGGGAACAAGCAGCAAAAATGTCCTTTGAGCAGTGCTCTGCAAGTGGTCAGAAGTGTTCCAGCTAGTGGACTACTGTCCCCACTGCATGTACACTTTTCTCACTCTAAAACCTAATTTTGTATTACCTCCCGTGTCAACTGGTCATTCATCCAGCTCTCTTATTGTCACTCAACAGTGGTGGCAAGCCACAGGAGTAATCACATCCTCCAAGATTGAAATGAGATGTTTTTTGTTCCAATAAGAAAGACTGGCTGATCTCCAGAGCTTGTCTGGCTCTATCTGCTTTTCTGCCAGTCTTCTCCTCCTCTGTTTTTAGATCAGTGCAGATGCCTTCATAAGGATGGAGCTGCTTTCAATGCCTTATTAGTTCATCATGAAATTCAGTCTTTTTTGTTTTCTTTCATCTTTAAAAAGCTCTTGAATCATGACATAGGATGGTGGGAGAATTGATATAGGAACTTGATAATGAGATGGAGACTTCCAATCCCAAAAACTGCAATGCTGCACCAGGCCCTGATGGATCTGGTACAGACAGCAAGCGCTGCTGGTTGACTCTGGCATGGCTGGGAATAGGTGTTTGTGGGCCTGCTGGCAGCCAGGAAAGATGTTAGATGCTTCTTATTTCTCTCGCTTTGTACAGCTTCCTGTGCCAGCTGTAGCCACTCATCAGGTCCTAAACCAACCAGTCTAATTTCAGAAGTTCTTTTCTTCCAAAACAATGGTTCCCCTTTGAAGCATGAAGCTTCTCCTGGCAGAGTGCTCTGATGCTCTCTGTTGGATTAGATGCTGGAGGGATCACCAGCACTTGAGGAAATCCCATCCTAGTGGGGTTTAGGCAAATGTGCTGGCTAAAATTGCATACCAGGGATTTAAGCAACTTCCACCGCTCCGAAGGAGCTGCCTGGCTCTTCAGAGACTCCCTGGCTGCCAACAGAGGCCATCACACTACACATGAGTGCTCAAAACCTTTCTGTAGATGTGGCAGTAAGCTGCAAGGCATAACGATCACAGCTGGCCACTGATGATGTGTGTCACATTGTCTGGAGAACAGCGGGAAAGACCCAGGGATAGATTTGTGGTGGTGCTGAGCACACCCACAAACTGATCAGGAGCTGATTGCAAATGTGCTTTAAATATACCTAAGACTATAAAAAGGCAGTTTTGAAAAACAAGAATGGGGTACCATAACTCCTTGATATAGTTATGATGCATAAATTAAGATAATCCTTTTGGAGCATATTTCTATACTTCTGATATCCTTAACAAAATGTTACACGGAAGTCCACAATTTAATTACAAGTTGTTCTAAGAATTTATTTCTTTAGAAGTACAAGCAGGATACTTTCACGACAGGTCCTTTATTTTGCTTTTGAATATTATTTCCTTATCAGCTTCTTTGTACAGTCCCTCAAGTGGTAAGGCAAACACCTTTTATATTTGCTACAGGCTCCATTGATAACTCAGGTTGGTCACCCAGGATTGATTAGCACAGCTTAATTTCTAGCTTTAGACACTGTCTGTGTCTGAGTTTCTTGAGTGTAGAACTAGAGCTGGTATACAGGTTGTAAAATTAGCATTATTATTGTTCCTGGTGCTCTTAAACACTCAAGTAGATAAAGATTTTTAGTGTATTAAGAAGTCCAGAAAGAATTTGAGGTTATCAGCGTCAGTTCTGCAAAATCTATAAATAATTTTAAAACGTAAGAAAAGAACTTTCGGGTTTCTTAATACTAACTTGTTAATGACTTTAAATGCTCCATTGTCTATTTGTTCTAGTTCAAGCACTGGAGTGATTTCACAATATATATATTTTCTTCATACAATAATTAAACTTTTACTTCACATAGTCTTATTGCTTCCACTGCCCCC
>VZRR01010717.1:4332-101621 GCA_013398015.1 Oreocharis arfaki | reverse complement strand
CCCCTTTTTTTTTTTTTTCATCCAGAATGCATGATTCTGAATCCAGAACATGTCTGGGTGATTCCTTTGTAAATAACAGACCGATACTTTTTCTTTGGCAGATAAGAGGCAGGTAGTTTTAGAAGTATGGGTTTTTTTTCTTTTTTGCCCTGATCTCAGTCCTTGCTCTACAGGTCTTTGAGGACCTGCAATTATTTCCACCACCATCAGAGAAATCACTTAAATGCTTAAAGGTGAGAATTTGCTGAAGTGCTTTACTGATTGAGCTTTTATTGTGCTGGAGAGTACCAATTAAAAAAAAAAAAAGTCCTTTGCTTCCCTCATGATTCAAAACATCTAATGAAAAGGAGCACCATACAGAGCAGTTTAACCTTTAGAAAACATTTTGTGAGGCATTTTAATGAAATGCAAAGGGTACTTCTAAAATCCTTAGCATTCATCAGCCGTTGTCTCGTCTATCAAAACACCTAAGTTAATTAAAAACAGGAACAAAACCCAAGAAAAACAAAGATCCAGCCTTCGGCAGCTGGCTCCGGTAGATGGCACTGCTCTGAATAATTTGAGCAGGAGCCAGTGATTTCTGCAGGATGCTCCTGCCCGG
This sequence comes from Oreocharis arfaki, assembly GCA_013398015.1. Taxonomy (NCBI): domain Eukaryota; kingdom Metazoa; phylum Chordata; class Aves; order Passeriformes; family Paramythiidae; genus Oreocharis; species Oreocharis arfaki. Next base: position 101,020 of record VZRR01010717.1, on the reverse strand, counting down.
CACTTGGGCAGGGGCACCGAACCGTCTGCAGCCACCGTCACGCCGGCGGGAGAAGGCATTTGCATTCTCCTGAGAGATTTTTGCAATATTTTGTTAAAGTAATCAAGAGTTTGTTGCTAGCGAGAAAAAAATAATTGTACCTACTGCTGTAATCGTGATTTGCTGGCTGCTGCTTGTACCTGTTGCTCCACTTCGTAACAACTCTTCCTCCCTGTTCACTTCACAATAACTCTTCCCCCTGCCCGTTTTGGTTTATCAGCAAACTCAGCCTTCGTTTTGTCGAGTTGCTGGTGGTGGTGTCAGCGATAGGAAATGTCCCTTCCTAATACCGAGTGGGTTGCCTTGAGAGATTTTTGTCTCGCTGAGGGGTGAGTTTGCCCTCGTATGTGCATGTGCTGCTGATTTACTTCCACAAAGGGAAGCAAGACCTAAAGGTTCCCTCTACAAAGGTCCTCAGGGAATGGAAAATTTAACTTTCAGATCCCTTAGTGCCTAGAAAAATCCTTTGTCCATAATTAGAAGCTCAGGCTTCCTTGAATGAGAGGACTTTGGTGTTAGACTGGACTTGGTGTGTATGTTTGGGGTGGACAGAGTTAATTTTCTCGTTTTATTTTCTGTTCTTATTTGTGAATTCCCTTCTCAAGTTTGGTGCTTAAATCACACTACTCTTTTCAGGTTAATAAACAGGGACATTTTTTGGATCTGGGAACAGTTTTTGACTGCTGGCTTTGGCTGTTACTCTGATTTCTGTGAGAGGAACTGTGAGTGCCCTCAGTACCTTTGAGCTGTAGGGGAAGTAGATATTAACATGAGGAACGGCTATGATATGAACTGCTGAAGGGAGTACACAGCTTCCTTCCTAAGATTCTGTAATTTGAGGGACCTGACTTTTAGTTAGTTATTGTTATCAAGCAGATGAGAACTCTGAAAATAGGTCCCTTCCCCCTTGTTCCCCTGGGTACAGCAAACCACAAACTTTCCAGATCCTTGTGCTGGAAGGACCTGCAATTTTTCTGCAAATTGCCACAATCATCTGGGATGAACTCTCTCTATGGGGTAGATTGTTCTCTCCAGTCTGAGAACAGCATGAGGAATTCTTGTCTTTGTTCCCTTCTTTTGGACCCGGTCCTCCTCAACTGGGAGACAAGTACTGTTTTAAAGGGGGCTCTTTCCTGAGATAGTCATTGACCTGTTGACTAAAAACTGGAGCTGAGTAACTGGCGTAATCACTAGCCTATTGCACAGATTATCCTCTCAACATCTATTAAGACAAATTATATAAAGTGAAATGAATAGACTGGGAAGATCACAATCATACAGCCTTGCTGAAATTTCCATTACATGGTAGGAAAAGCAGGAAGAAATCTTCCCAGGATTTGGTGCTCCAAGAAAGTGAAGGGAGAATATGTTTGGAGCTGAGGGTAGCCCCCTCCCTTGTAGGTTGATATATCCTTTCAGGAGACAGCAAGGCTGTTGGCAGCAGACTAGAGGTCAGGTCTACCTTTCTCCATCAAGCCCCTGTTGAGCAGTTCAGGCAGCTCCCTGCTCAGCATGCAGGCTCTCATAGCTCCTACTTGTAGCCCTGTGTAAGATCCAGCTCTCTTTCCTTCTGCAGGTCCCAGCCTTTACTGTTTCCATTGTATCCTTTTTTCTTTTTTTTTCTTCTTTTTTTTTTTTTTTGTTTCTTCTTGCCACTATCTGGTTTTGTTTCTGTTCTTGAATAGAAGATTTAGAAATCCCAGTTTCTCAATTTTCCCCCCTTTTTTGTCATCTTCCATCAGCAAACTCCAGGGGCAACTTGCTGGCAATGTGCTGTGCAAGTCAGCAGGCTCTTGAAGGAAACAGCATTTTTTTCTCTCCTGATTAGTTTGAGTGCTAGGAAAAACAAAGTGGAGTGAAACATCTCTTTAATAGACACTCAAAGACAAGACAGTCTTGGAAGGACTCATCTCCTTAATGTGGGGTTCTGGGGATTATATCCATAACAGGAGAAACCTGGCAACCATGTCCATTACTTCTTTGACACAACCTTATTCAGCTATTTGTGAATTGAGTTCCATCTTGTTGGTGCTGGCCAGACATGGAGGTGTGGGAGCGTTGCCTTCACCAGCTGTGCTCAGGGTGACTTCATAACCAGAATTGGATAAAGCACAGGCTTTAGCAGGGGAAAATTATAACTTAGGTGCTTTTTTCTCACTTATCTAAAGGCTCAAGAGAAATAGCTTTCACTGAGCAGTCTTTGTTCCTGCAACATTTCTGTTTTTAAAACTTTCAGTGGGAATCTGAGCTGGTGTTTTCCAAGTGCATACAACAGCTGGCTTACTGTGCTGTGTGTCACTCTTCAAAAAACCAAAATAAGACCAGCCAGAGACCAGCAAACACTGAATTCTCCCCCATCTCTTACCCCAGGCAAAAAATGCCCTAAAAACAACATTTCAGACAAGTAAATTTGAATAGTGTCCTTTGCCATTTCCTACTGAGGTAAGTAGTTTGAGGTCATCTTTTCTGTATTTACAATGTATGGCTTAAAATACAAACACCCTTCGTGCTTAGTTATTGCTTGCACGACTGAGTGCTTTCATAGATATATGCTGCAATAAAGGATGGCTTAGAAATTAAATATAAAAACGCAGCCACTGCCACTGGGGAATAGAGTACTTTACCAATCACCACACAGCCTCCATTGACCAGGCTCACAATGTAATGCTCTTTTAAAAATGTATTTGATGCAGGGCTGAAATTTATGCATCATAAAGGGACGAGGCAAAACCCACCATCCAGTTCTTTTCAGCCTTTGGTAGTAACTTCGATCATTAATTTAATAATATATTTAGTTGTCTAAATTTGTAAGTTCTGCTGTAATTTTGCCTGAACATGAAAACAGACCTTTCTGGGCACCCTGTTCTTACTTTTTTTTCTGTAGAAGAATGTCATGACATTTTAAAACCTATGGGCACTTTCTTTTCTTCTGCTCCTTAATTGAACAGCAGGATACATTTTTAACTGCTCCTTCACTGTGGTTCGGGAACATGCCCAACACAGATGTCTTTTTTTTGTCATTTCTCTTCCTTCCTCTTTAGAAATTTTATCTCCCACACAAACAGGTGAAGCTCAAAAGGGTTTTTCTTCAAAGAAGATTTTCATTCTTGTGTCTGTGTTTGCCAATCGCAAAATGTAATAAATGTGTTTGCCTCTGGGCTTGATGATAAGCCTCAGATATTAATTCTGGAACAAGCACTTTCAGAGTTACCAGGCTGCAATTATAGCTGTGTTAGCAGGTGTGAATTATTTAGTTGAAGTCAGAAACCAGTCTTCCTTAGGATAGGCAGGTTTCAGGTGCAGTTTGGCCATTCAAAATGTGTTAATTACTTGACAGAGTAGGTTATCTCATTATGGTTTGGATTAAGCTTTGTTGGAATGAGTAGATCTTTCATTTAAGATAGGTTTATGAAGATCATGGGCATACATTTCAGCCTCAAGGGAAGGCTGTCAAGGCAGCTTGAAAATGTAAGTGATATGTGTAGATGAGTTGGGTCTACTATTTTGGCAGTACAGGGTATTTGGATGAGAGAATAACACTGAATGATAAAGGAAAAAATCACAGTGAATGTTGTATAGCATCTGTGTGTAGTCATGACAAGAGTGTACAGTGTTGAGGTATTGGATTGAAGGATGGGAAAAAACCTTCAGCCTTCAGTCCACCTGACTTTTGTAGAAGTTTGATGTTGCATGCTACTGTGAATGTACAAAATTAAAAAATAACCCAGAGTTCCCATATGCAGTCACCAAGTTTTGCATGAAGTAGAACATCACATCTGTTCAACAGGATCCTGGTGCCCTTGGCCCTTTTTGTCCAGGGCTCAAATCCCTATTTATAACCTGTATACTTTTTGTAGCTCAGTTTTGCATGCGTGTAATGCCCACGTCTTTGTTAATATTCAGTGCCTCTCCAAACTGTCCTGGTCCCAGAAAAGCAGAAAATAACCCAGTGTGATTAAGACCAGCTGTAAGGGTGGGACTGATGGGGTTTGAGGGTACGAAGCACCACACATGAGATGAGCAGGCTGAAGATTTGTGGCTGGCTGAACTTATCTTGCACAGCTCTCTTCTGCTTTAGGAAAAAAGTCTGCTCACCCATGGCCATGTCCCTTTCACCCGGGTGTTTGGTAAATACCTAGCAGATGAACTTGCTGAGAGAATTTTACTGAAGGAGGAGTGAAGGGAGAGACAAACACTGAACAGGCAAATGTTGGAATTTGAACCTAAAACATCTTCAGAAGTTATCCTGGCAACAGCATCCTGAAGTTCAGGAGTAGAGAGAGAGAGAGAAAGAGCCTGTCCTGAGGCTGAATTATTGAGTTGTCTAATCTGGGATAACCAACATCATGGAAGCTGTTTGAGGATGGATTGTCCTCTGAAGCTGCTGCTGTGCAGCTTGACTGTTGCACGTTATTCATTGCTCAACTGTTTCATGAACAATTTTCAGTAGCCCAAAAAGGGCTCTAATCAGGTTCACTGGAAGTCTTTCCACAGATTTTGCCTCTCTGCAAGGATAAGGTCCTTGAATCATACTCTGCTGGCTGGTAATTCTCAGAAGGACCAAGTTGAACAAGTTTTCCTGGTTCTTGCAGCCAGCAGAGTGGAAACATTTTGTGTCATCTGCTTTGGACCTTGAAATGGGAAAGGTAAAACAAGAGCAGGATGAAAGTAGCAGTATGAATTATAAGGGAATAGTATTTAGGGTGTAATATAGTCACCTCCATGTTACTTATGTAAGGGTGGAAAGACAAAACCAGAAACTTAGACTTTTTCTTTCTGTCTGGGAATTCTTCTAAACAAAAAGTTATATCAATGATGGCTAACCGTTTCACTGGCTTCTCTTTACTGGAATTGCTTATAAAACCCCAACTCTTGGTTTGTCACACAAGAGGCCAGAAGATGGAACTGCCTGCATAAGGGGGAAGGAAAAAAGGTGACATGCAAGTAAAAAAATGAATGGAACTCTTGCTGCAGCAGAGTTAACTTGGCATCTCTATTCTGTTCTCTTTAATATATCCAGAACCATGCCAGCTCTGTGCAGGTGCTCCAAAATCAAGGTCACTAGGCTCATACAGTCTCCATGAGATGCACTGTCTGTGCATCCCCATGCAGGATGATCCACCAGCAGCTGGTGGCTATATTACTCTTGTTTCTTTGAGCAGTTTACCGGGTACTTGGCTGAGGTACTCTGAAAAGTGCCTGTAAGGGAGTTTGGTTTTCCTCAGCCGACCAAAGCACTCTTCTACTTTGTTAGTAGAGCCATGAAAAATAAACAACCCCCTAAACATTACAGCCAAGAGAGCTACACATGCTCAGCTTCCTCCATATGATACAGGTATTTTTGCAAAATAATGTAGGAACTGAAGGAGCTTAGGAACTTTGTGGTTTCAAAGTCAGTCCTAGTCAGCACTAATGTCCAGTTATTTGAAACCAGCAGGTGGCTGTTCCAGTTTATTCCTTATGAAAGACATATTCATGAGTGTGAGATGAGAGAGGGAAAACACTTTTCTGTTGCCATCTCTAATAAAGCAGTAAACATTGTTGAATGCCAGAATAAAGAGTATGAATTTGATTTGTCCTGAAGGAGCTTTCTGATGCAGAAGTGAATCTGTCTGGTGGCTGAATTATTGATGAAGGTTGTTGTTTTTAACCCTAGTGTATTGCCTGTGATGTGGTAAACATAACTTCTTACAGGTTCTCATCCTGATTGCTGGCCAAATATTATTCTTGATTGTCCATCTGTGCTATTAACTTATCTAAGAGTCACTGCCAAGGCTCCACAGGTAGTAATTAGGCACAATTTATTTTTGTTCTAGATACATCCTTAGTGATAAGTATTAAAATTTGTATGGAATCATTTTTCATCCTTAAATGTCAATTCTTCTCACCGTGTATAACCAATAGATTGTGGCTTGCACACATGCCACGCACACAGAAACAGCAAAGGATCAGAGTAAGTCTTCCTGCCTTCCCACAGAAGCCTTTGGACACATTCATAAGAAAAGGAAACCCAAGTGTACACAGCCATATGAGACTGCAGGGTACGAGATGAAATTAATGTGGGTGTGGGGAACATAAACCAAAAATCATAGCATGTTTGCAGAAAAGATTTCTAGTCTGGTGAGAAAAGCTGCATCATCTGTGGCAGAAAGCATTGCCATTGTCATCCTATTTCTGAACACAAATTTGCAGCAGCTTTCTGATATGTCTACATGGACTTCCATGAAGATGCACTTATCCAAGCCAAGATCTTTCCTGTGAGCTACAGTTTATAGAACAAATAATTGACATAAAGGGTCTTTTTGCTGTTTTAAACAGCTGGGAAGAATTTTTTTAGAAAGTCAGGCTTGTGGTTGATGAATAAAACATGGCTCAATGTGATGCCATTCAGCAAGGGAAGCTGTGGAATAATTTAAATTTTTGCACACATGGATTTTGTATACTGGTAAGGACTTGAGGTTTCATTGCAGTAAGCATTGAAATCTATTATAAAGTTGTGAGTATAAGAGGGCACATAAGAAGCAACTATCATTAAAAATGAGAGTGAATTGTTCCTGTTAGAGGCACGTTGAGCATGATTATTAGAAATACTTTCTGCCTGTGGGAGATTTTTCTTTCTCTTTTTTCCCTCCCTAAGCTCATCAAAGGATAAAAGCAGAAAAAAATGGGTTTATTCTTTCTTTGTGCAATGTTTGTGGAAGCTAACAGCAGTAAAAACCCTCTGTAGGCTAAAATAATAGTTCTTTAAAAAGCAAAGAGAGGTACATGGGCAGCATTAGGAATAAAAAAGAAGGTTGCATGTCATTTATAGTCTGGTTGGGTTTCAGTGGGCTCCCAGTGTGCTCCAGAAACATATGTTTAATCTGCCACATACATATCCTCAGCTGATAGCAAGATAGTCTTTATTAGAGTAGCCATTCCAAGGGAGACGCCTTAGATATTCATCAGAGCCACATTTTTCAGTTTTGTTTTCAATTTTACAGAAGCCATGGATAGTACCTCATTGTCCTGGAAGACAGTCTATATTGTGCCACTACTTTGATGAGCTGGTTACTAGGCCACTGCTGCTAAAGGTACCCTGCAAACCATTTTTTTCCTAAAATCAAGCCAGTTGTAGCGCTGCATTGAACAGGTTGAGCAGTGACATCATCACATGCTTAAAATTGGTGATGGCCTTGGGTGGTTAGCCCTGTGTGCTCACTCAGGCATAGCCAAAATAATTCATGTTAAATAATGTTGCTTTCTTCTAGTTCTTCCTTTTTTTTTCTTAATTTAAGTACCTCTGCTTTAGACTTGCTCATTCCACCTTTTAAATATAGCCTTTGGATCACTAGCAACCTGTGAGACATTCAGTATATTTATTATTTAGTTGAAGTGGTTTATGATCTTTTCTGGACACTAGTATATTTGGAAAAGTATTTATGAATTTATCTAGACTCCACCTATGAATTGAAAGAACAACTGCATAAAGCTGTTCAAAACTTTTCAAAAATTTGCTAATGAAAAGCAAGATCAAATAATCAACAAACAAGAAATGGCAAAATTTAATATTGTCATTTTTAAAGAGCTGTGTCTGCCAGTGTCTGGCAGCAAGAGAGTATTCATTGTTTTGTGAACACTTAGTGGAGCTGAGGACAGTGTGATTGGTTTTAAGTAGTATAATTTATTCCGGTTAAAGTGCTTGCAAGATGGGACCTGTGGGATCACTTTCTGTAAGTGAAAGAAGGTTTCCTAGATAAGGTCAAGTTGTGTCTGGTCTTTCCAAAGCAGTTAGCATATGTGATGGCTCCAAAGAGTCCTGAAAATTGCCTTGGGCTCTACATGAGCTTTTTTTGTCTATTTGATCTCTAGATTCTTATCTGGTCTCAGAATACTCATCACATTGATATTTATTATTTAATATCTAATTTAAATGGCCGGAAGAATTAAGTAGATTTATGTTATGTTTAAGTTTCAGTCCCAAATAATCTACCACGAATTTAGTATTACTTTCCCCTGTGGTGTTTTGACCCTGGCTGGATGCCAGGTGCCCACCACAGCCCCTCTATCACTCCCCTCCTCAGCTGGGCAGGGGAAAGAAAATACAACAAAAGGCTTGTGGGTCGAGATAAGGAACAGGGAGCGATCGCTCACCAGTTACCATCATGGGGTCCTCCAGGGATTGCAGGTGGATCCCTGCTCCACTGTGGGCTTCCATGGGCTGCAGGGGCACAGCTGCCTCACCATGGGCTGCACCAGGGGCTGCAGGGGAACCTCTGCTCTGGTTCCTGGAGCACCTCCTCACCTTCCTTCCTCACTGACCTTGGTGTCTGCAAGGCTGCTGCTTTCACATGTTCTCACTCCTCTCTCTGTCTGCACTTGGTGTCGTGCTGTAACTTTCATTCTTCTTAAAATCTGTTATCCCAGAGGCATTGCGGTCACTGATTGGCTCGGCCTTGGCTAGCAGTGGGTCTGTCCTGGAGCTGGCTGGCACTGGTTCCACTGGACATGGGGAAGCTTCTGANAACCTCTGCTCTGGTTCCTGGAGCACCTCCTCACCTTCCTTCCTCACTGACCTTGGTGTCTGCAAGGCTGCTGCTTTCACATGTTCTCACTCCTCTCTCTGTCTGCACTTGGTGTCGTGCTGTAACTTTCATTCTTCTTAAAATCTGTTATCCCAGAGGCATTGCGGTCACTGATTGGCTCGGCCTTGGCTAGCAGTGGGTCTGTCCTGGAGCTGGCTGGCACTGGTTCCACTGGACATGGGGAAGCTTCTGACAGCTTCTTACAGAAGCCACCCCTGTATTCCCCAACTATCCAAACCTGGTCTCTTCTCCCAGGCAACCAGTGATAGGACAAGAGGATATAGATTTAAGCTGCACCAGGAGGGGTTTAGGTTGGACTTGAGGAAGAGTTTCTGCACACAAAAGGGTGATTGGACATTGGAATGGGCTGCCCAGGTTGGTGTTGGAGTCGCTGTCCGTGGAGGTGTTTAAGGAAAGTCTGGATGTTGCACTCAGTACCATGGTCTTGTTGTGGGGGTGTTCAGTCATAGGCTGGACTCAATGATCTCAGAGACCTCTTCCAACCTCATTGATTCTGTGATTCTATCCCCTCCTTGAGCCTCTCCAATTCACTTTATATCTCTCACACACTGCTAAAACAGCTCCTGACAAAACCTCTCATGAATAGTCTTTTTAGCCGGAGGCCAGAACAGCAACTTCTCTAATTGACTCCTAATGATCTCACCGTTCCTGAACCAACTCGTCACTGGGAGGGGGGCATGAATATTTTAAAATTACCTGCAGCCCTTTGTCGTCTTAGGGAGTCTGCCTCACCTGAGATAAGTGTAGGTTGCCAGTTTAAATGGTAGGTCTACATGGCTCTGTTAATTCATTGCTGTTTGGCCTGTGGAAGTTTAGGGGAGAGTGGCTTTATGGGGAGCTGAGAAAGATCTTGTAACTTCATGAGAAATGCACGGTCTTTGTCAAACACTTGGTCTTCATCAGGCTCTGGGTTTGTTTATTGCTATTTTACAGAAAGGAAGTAGTATATATTCCATGAGAATATGGCCACTGGTAGTGCCTGGATGTTGGTTTGGTTTAGAAAGCTGGGGAACAAAAACAAAATAGGTGAGAAAATCAGGGTGCCTAGGTGTTTGGAGAAGAGAGATTCAGGAACAGTGATTTACTTCTGCACTGATTAGCTGTATGTGAAAAGGCTTTCAAGAAGAGACAAATAGTGAATTGCCTGTCACTGTGTGTTTGGTATTTAAGTTGTTTTATTTCAATGTAAAGCAATGACAACATGGCTGGGCAAAGAGAAACTGACTGTGACTAAGAAATAAAATCAGACCAAAGATTGAAAAATGCTATACCTATGAGAATATGATTGTAAAAGATCAACCTCTGTAGGAGGCACCTAATTTCTGGCCATAGTCTCCTGCAAGATGCTGTTCTTTCCACAGAGTTTAATTTGCAAATTATCTTTCTTTCTCTGCTAATGCCCTGCAGTGTAACCCTCAGCCCCATCAATAAAAGATGCGGTGATGAGTCACACATTCATCGCAGTCATTGCACCCGCAATAAAAATTCAGTCTCTGACAGTTCACAATATACAAATCATATCACCATGCAGTTAAGGTTATGGATACAGAGCAGTAATTTAGAGGGGGAAAAAAAGACATTAGATAGTGTAATAGTCTTGAAATCGAGTATTAGACACAGATAAAATTCAGACTTCAGTTTATAAATAAAAAACATCTGGGTGTGGTAAGCCTGGGAATGTTGCTGCAACAGCAAGATGCAAATGCATTGAGTGTAAATGGAGGAGCCAATTAGGCTGTGTTCAGGGTCACTCCATTTAGGGCTGAAATGAACAGCTGGGTGTTCATTCAACAGGTTTCCAAGAAGAAGGTTCTGTTCAGATCTGAAGCAAACTAATAATGACTTTTAATACACCTTTCCCTTTTCCTACTTGTTACCTTTGACATGTAAAAGATTATACTCTCATTTGTAAACTGATAGGCAAACAGCTCTGAGCAAAATTTTGTCCCGTGGAAATCTTAAAGATGATTTATGCCATTTTTGCTTGTGTGTCATTCAGCAGAAAGAGACTGCTTTGCTATTTATTTTATTTATGCTGTTTAGTTTCTGAGAGGGAAATGAGAAAAAGCATTCATCAGAATTTCTTATTCAAGCTCTCTGCGGGCCTAAAAGTGTTCTGAGAGGAATCAATATGCAAAACGAGATGCTTGTTTCAGTTTTGTATACTAAAAAGTTTTATTTTTTTTCTGCCTGTAAAAATGCTGTTAGACTGGTCAAACCTTTTAAAATGCTAGATATTGAAAAATAAAACGAAGTGTTCTATAGGAAGATGAGTAGCTTACATGTTGTGGACACCTGTAAATGTATTTTCTGGAAAAAAAAAGCGATATATACATAGAAGAGACTGTCATTATTGTTAGGTTTCTTGAATTAGGACTGTTTTTTCTTCTGCCCAAAGTTAGTATTCCTGTGAATACTAAAATAGTGGCAGAGATGTGTCATACTGCATGCACAGATATCAGCACCTGTGGACACAGGAACAGTTTTGCTTTTCATGTTTTGGATCCCATATGGACACAGAAAAAGGCGAGGCAGGAGTGTACCTCCAGTGCAGAGGTACCATGGGTAGATCCTAATGAGTCTTAATCAGCTCCAGACTAAAACACCTACATTTAGGTACAGGCAATCAGTTTCCCACGAGAACCAAGGGCATGGTTCTGTTGTCTAGGTGTTGGTGAGATGCCCTAGTTATTCTGCTGGCCTTCTGCTGTGCCTCTGGCACGTCCTGTGCCTGCTGTATTTGCCAGCCCTCCCCAGGAGATCTCAACAGCAAGGCTTTGTAACAGGCATAGTGTTTGGGCAGCCGAATTAAGTTCGTCTCCACCTACTCAAAGAGTACCTGCTTCAAATCCTTGCTCATATGAATACATTTACAGGAAAACACTTAAATTTAAGTGCTTGTGTCTTAAAATGAACTCCACCCCAATGTGGCTCCAGGTGAGTTAACTTGGCCAAGCTCTTTGGGCAGCCAGTCACAGCAGCTGCTGTATCTCACTTCACTGTGTTACAAACACGCTTGGAAACTTCTGTCTCTGTTTTGTTCAGGATCACATGACTTTCTTCCTAGTGCTAGGCAGCTCCCTCCTCTGCAAATATTTCCCCTGAAATCAGTAAAACTTCGTGCAGGAGGAGATACTCCTCCAGCTTCAGAAAAGTTTGTTTCCAGTTTCCTGGGAAGTACCACCTGTGTGAGGGATTTTGGCTGTCTGGAAAGAGCAGTAGTTGCTGGAGAAAGGTAAATATTTATTAAGCATTTCCCCATATTCATGTTCTACCCGCCCTGATTTTTTAATGAGGAGCTGCTGAGAGCCCAGGCAGCCTGTGCCACTGTTTCCCAGCCAAGGAGGAACTCTTCTGGTTTGGAGTTTATGCATGGATTCAAATGAGTTTCATAGGCAGTGCTTTTCAAGGAAAGCACTCATGCCTGGTTTAAGGGAATCTATGCTGAACAGGAGTTTGAGAACAGAATGACATAAAATTAATCGGTTTATTAGTTTGCTGAAAACCTATAATTTGATTCAAAGGTAGCAGTTTGAAGGGCATTGGATTGCAACTTCATAAAATGTAGTTGTATTTAATATATTTAAATATATACACACACATATATATATAAATATAAGTAGGTTAACAGCGAAATGTAATGCAGAAATAACATCATCAAATAACATAACAGAATGAAGATGGTCACCTAATAAACAGGGACATAGACAAGGCAGAGGTGTTCAATGCTTTCTTTGTCTTCCACACTGATGATGGGCTAAGGAGATCGCAGGGCCCTGAGCTGGAGGCCCATGGCTGTGACAGTGATGAACTCCCAGTCAGCCCTGAGCTTGTACGGGATCTGCTGCTCCTGTTGGATGCCTCTGAAGATTTCAAATTCCCTTTTTGAGTGTGTATAAAGTGTCAAATTTCTGGTAATACAAAAGTCTGAAGAATACTTTTTCTTACTAATGAGTGAACCTAAGGAATTTGTGGTTGAAGTAGCCTTGGAAATCCCGAATACGCATCACATAATGTCAGGTGACCGCTCATCTTTTCTCATTCATTGCTTTCAGTGTGGGGAAAGCACATACTGAACTTTCCCATCCACATCAAGATCCCGAGTCAAACCCCTTGCAGTATCCCCATGTTTGAGTGGAAATGATGCCTCTGTACAGCATTTCCAAACTAAATGGCCAACAGCAGCAACTTTTTTGTTGTGCCTTTTTAAAAGTTTTCCTTGGCCAATTATATGAAACAATTAATACGAGAGAGTACTTCAGCTCCAGCTCCTACTGGCAATTATACTGTATCTCCAATGAAAGACAGTGGTGAGATTTGATAACTGTAATGGACAGGCAAACAGTGGCACTTACTGATAAATGTGCATTTGTTACAAGGTTTCTGTTTCATCCCATGTAGGTACATTGAAAGCCAAAGGTATTTCACTGGCATGCTGTTTTTTTTTTTTTTTCCCATTCTTCAGTAAAAGCATTTAACATATTGAAATTAGCCTTTTTGAAGCATATTTATTTATTGATGGTTTGGGGACATTTTTGCCTAGCAAATATCCAAATCTTTTTTTGTGCATACATTGTGAAGCCATACTTGCCGTATTTTCATATTTGGGAGATTGTGTTCTATTTGCTTAAATTCATTAGTGCTTTTTGGTGGCAAACTCTGTGGGAAATACAATTAAAATTGCTAGACAGAACCAAACATGCTGAAAAAGCTCATAAACTACCTGTTGTGATCCATCATTATTTATCTTTTTGCCTAGATCAAAGGAAGGGGGTTGCAGATTGTCCCAGTTGGTGTGTTAGTGTGCAGAAGGAAGGATTTATTGTTAGCCCTCTCTGTCAGGGGGTCACAGTTTGGACTGGGAAGGATGTCCTAGGGGAGCCTAAAATGGCCATTGGCCCTCAGTTTGAATGGTGACCATCTCCGTGCAGAGGCTGGGGATCCTGAATAGCCCCACCTGGAGGAGCCTGGCAAACAGCCTGATGAGCCAGTCTGTCCTCTGCCTCAGAAAAGTGCCTTTCTCCACTGGGGACTCCTTGAACAAAACTCATGAAAGTAAGTGCCGTGCTCATTTTTTTTCTAAGTACAGCAGGGAATCATGGTTGTATAATGCCACCAGAGGAAGCATGTTCCCTCCTCCCTAGCAGTAAGCTCAGTGTTCAGGGCAGTCATCTGTGATGTGATAGACGGAATTTCAGCCCCCTCTCCTGTCTGAGGGGAATTCAAAACCACATCTTCCATCTTCAAAGAAAGTCCTTGCATAGCCCATTGGCTGTACCAGCCCCTGGTAAAAACATTTTGTACCTCTTGTATAAATACTGTTCGTTATAATATCAAGATGTGCCTAAACAAGCCTCAGAGGAGGGTGAGTGCTCTGTTTAGCATAATGCTTGCTTCTTTTCTCTGTGCTGATTTTTCCAAAAGAGACATGGTGAAAATGTCTGTCTTCTGAAATGGCTTCTATGTTAGTGATGAGCAAGGAGTGGGGAATGAAAGTTTGAACGTGTTTGTGTCATTGAATAAATGATTATATCTTTTTCTATATCTTAGGTGAATGCTTTGGTTACTAAGACTGTAAGGAATTTGTGTTGCTTCTGCACTGGGTGTCATGAAATTGGTGTTTTTGATGTATTCCTTTTAGCTCAAATCCATCAGAGATGGAGAAGAACCTGAAGAACATAGGAAATGCCCTACTGGATGTGATAGGAGTCATGTGGCCCAGGGCTTGGGCTGGGAGCTTGGTCTCTCATATTTCCATCTCCCCAGGCTGCTGGATTTCCAGAGTGGCCTGTGTTAGGGATGTTAGAGAGCCCCCCTGCTCTCAGGGTACATTTTTGGATCTCATTTCTTTCGAACACACAATACTGTCTGCCCTCACCACCCACCTTGCAGAAACCCTCTACCAAGCATGTGACATGGCTTTCTTGAATTCAGACAGGGTGACACTTTGCTTCAACGGAGCTCTGCCTGGCTGTGACAAGCCGCTGCCTGTGAGCCTGTGTGGATAGAGAGGCATTGGGATCCTGAGGGCCCTGATTTCAGCAGGTAAAGCACAGAGAGTCACTGTGATGTGATAGCAGCTGGGGGCTGGTGTCTGGGTTGTAATTGATCTTCTTGAAGTCTCATTTCCAAATCAGGTCTGGATCTCTCTCTGAGTTTCTCCCTGCTCCCTTTCCTTTCTCGAAGAGTGATGCCAGTGCCAGTTTCCAACTCTTCTTTCAACAAAGGGACAATTGCAGACTCCAAACAGAGCTGATGAGTAAATGTGTGGGTTTTTCTAGCATGAACCATCTTGTGAGGGAGAGAGGAGAAGTAGCTGTAATCAACACATTGAGAATTAGACCTTGCTCCCCAGTCAGCCTCATGTCTGTCTCATACTGCTCCATGTGCTTATGGGCAGTAGGAAACAGGAGGAGAATGTAAATGAAAGATTTGATTAACTCACTATTCCTTTCTTTCTGACTGTAACAGAATCAGCATGCAAATGCCATTCCGTGTTTTATTTTTTTGCATTGACAGTGTAGCTACACAAAAAATATTATGATCTTCCGCTTCCAAGTGCAACTGAATGAATTATTCTGAAGCACTCTGAAGCCTGTCTTTGTCGCAGTCTCCTGTTTCAGTCCCTGTCATGCACTGTGCCTATCATTCATTATAGTTGATGGGTTGAGGGCAGAAAGGTGTCTCTTGCCTTGTTCTCTGGAGAATTTCGTCTTGTCTGTCTCACCTTCAATCACTGCTAATAGCTCTGCTGGAACAAATTCAGGAAAGGGCTGTGAGGAGATGATGAAAATATTTCACAGGGCAGTTTATATTTTAATAGCTAGTTTTAAAAATGAATTTGTTGGAGCAGACCAAAATGAAGATTGCTTAGAGAGATTTTTCTTACAAGCTTTTTAATTAATTTTTTTATTGTTATTAATCTTTAGCCCTTCGCATTCTTGTTACATTTTTCCTGTGAATTGCCATGAAGGATTGGGTTGTACTTTGATTGACCGATGACCATTTATCTTATGAATTCATTAGGACGAGTTACTGTTCAGCAAACATTGTACTGGAGGAGAGAACAAAATAGCACTGCAGCTTTAAGACTGTGTTTTTGTAAGATGCTTTCACAAATTTTCAACTTGTGCCTCTACCTTGCTTTTTAAGCACATTGTGGCTGTGTTTGTGCCAGGTCTCCTGTCACTGTTCTGATGTCCTGCAAAGGTCATAGGGGAGGAGTGTGACAGAGCTCACCATTTTGGCAGGAGCTCCGTGGCACACAAGTGAGGGTTACATTGGTGGATTGTTCTTAAGATTTTAGATTGTATTTACTATTGTTTTCTTGCAGGACTTTCTGACCTCTCTGTTCCACTAGAATGTCTATCTGAAAAGACAGAACTAGAAGTCTAGTTCAAGAATTTGAGAAATACCATAGTGTGTAAATGTTCATAATTATTTCTGTGAGTATTTTTTCAAACAACTGTAATTAATTGCATGAAGTAAGAGATATATTTGGGTATTCTTAGGAAAGGTTTATGTTTCAGTCAGCTGTACAAATAAGTATCAAGTGATCAAGTATCAATAAAAGGAGAGACCTCTTGGCATCAGTAGTTTGAATTACTGTTTGCTTTTATGTTGCTCTCATTTCTATTAGCATACTGGATACAAGCTTTTGGATAACAAGAAGGGGTTATAACCCATTGCTGGAACAAAGGCAGACATCTCTGTTGATATTAGTATAACCTGTGATTTGATTTGATTTTGCATGTGCAGCCCATAATTTTTTCACAAATAGTGAATTGTGATTGTGCAAAACCTGAATCAGAAGGATGGTATTAAAACCCTGGAGTGGACTGAGAGCAACGGGTTCCATACCTGGCTCTACTGCAGGCTGCCTTTGGCAAGGTGGGCAAATCATCTTGCATGGCTCTCACAAGGTATATCCTCTAGTATATGTATTCTTTGGAACACCAAAGAGATTGAAGACTAGTTCCTCCTGTCCACCTCTGTTCATAGCCTCAACCTGAGATGCCTGTGGCTCACTGTGATTGTCTTCTTAATATCAGGAGGCACAATGAAAATAAAGAATGAATCTGTGCATACTTTCCAGAGTGGTATGAAGAAATTAAATCTGATTTGAAGAGACTAAAGGCACTAAAGATGATTTTTCAGATGACCTCAGTGACTAAAGTAACAAACTCTTTCATTATTTGCTGTGATTTTTTACAACTTAATTGCTTTGACACAAAACAAACACTGTGTGTTGAAGCCTTTTTAAATTCAGTGATTGAAGTGCTACCTTTTCACACTTTATTATTTTCCCCTGGGATTACAAGATTAAGATTTGTTTGAGAAGAAAATAGGGCATTTTGGTGCTAGACTTGATGAAATCATTGTCTGCAACTGTCAAGACAAAAATGACTTGAAGACAGATCATCTTGTTACAGGAGGCTTGCTTCAGCAATCTGGAACTTACAGCCAATTTAGTTATGTCAAGGCATTAAACCACCTTTTCAGTCAAGACCAGGTATGAAGTAGTAAATTAAGTTTGTTTTACCAGATTTTAATGATGACTATTTTTAATTAGTTGCAGAAAACCTGCAGTAAAGCAGTTACATTAAACATTGCAGTTGAGGAGTTCAAAGATAAAAATATTCACTTCATGACTAATGGAAGTGTTCTCTTGTGGCGGTGGTAGCAGCAGTGGAAGCTGCTAAGGACTGTGATAATAAAGAGACCACTGCCCAATGGTGGGTTAGGGCATAGACCCTATCCCCCATCTTTTAACCAAGCTGTCAATTATAAGTTTCCCCCTCCGTGTTCTATTATAATCAGTTTATGAATATTCAGTTCCTTTGTTCAATATGTATGTATTCTAGAAAGTTCCCTGCTTCCGATGCCCCACTGGTCCCAGTTCATGTCATTTTATCGTACCCTCCCTTAGTTGCATTTTATTGGTTGTTTTACCCCTTTTCCCTCCCCTATTCTTCCCTATGATTGGTTCCCTGTGTTCGCTCCACCCAGATTTACCTCTATATAAAAACCCATGTCAGCGCCTCAAAGAGGCTTTTGCCACTGCATGCTTTCGGTGTGTGTCCTGTGCTCCTTTGCCCGTCCTTCAATAAACACCACTGGAACGGCAAGCAAAAGCTCTCCCTCTCCGTTTAATCTCGGTGCTGCGGCTACGCCCTGCCTGCCAGGCGAGCGTCCTGCTGCTGAGCCGGTAGCTGGGACTGGGCTCAGGCTCCGAGGCACAGACCCTCTGGAGGCACCAGCCGGTCTCCTGCGCCACTGCTTTTCACCACCTGGCCATCGCGCGTCGTTCTCTGAATCTTTGTTCCCTATGTCACTAATTCTCAAGGGTCTATGAATGTTGCAGTCCTTTTGCTGGCCTGTCTCTGAAAGCTGTGCTGCGGGGGCACACCTGGTGAGCTCTGGCTGCTGGTGGATTTTTGGGTCCTGGAGCTGCAGCAGCCTGAAGCAATGCCCTGACACACAAAGGGTCTGGGCAGGGGGTCCTCAGCAACCTCTCTACAGGCCTGGTGCTGTGCTGTGCTGCTTGCTGGTGCAGATGGAGCCGAGCTCCTGCCACATGTGACAGGTGGCTGGGCTTACTACCGGTCAGGTGGGTTACTACAAGTCACCCTCATGTGGTGTATGCTGTCCTGGTGGCATTTTTTATGCTTCCTTTGGGGTACTCACAAATGAAAGTAAAAAGGGAGGATGCAGAATGAAATCTCCCTGTCGTATATGAAACTCAAGAACCCCAGTATAAAGATTGGATTATTAAAAAATATGCAGATTAATTATCCTGCTTTTGAGGCCTTTTGGGTAGTAGAAAATCTAGCAAAATTATTTGGGAATATATTTTTATTTTGACTTCAAAAAATGCCAATCTCTGAATCACTCCTTAGTCAAGTCTTGAAGAAACCATGAAAATATGAGACAGTTCTTCTAAATAATTGCTTTTTAACACGGTGTAAAATACAATTCTTTCCTTTCTTATGTTGTCTGAGTAAAACTCCATCTCTGTTGCATCCAGCTGACACAGAAAACAAGGCTGCTCTTTGATTAGCACGGTAAAAGGTGGATTCTGCCTGTATGAGTAGCGGAAGTGGTGTCTGAGTCTATGCTTAGCTAGACTTAGCAGTTGTTAAATTNTTCTTCTAAATAATTGCTTTTTAACACGGTGTAAAATACAATTCTTTCCTTTCTTATGTTGTCTGAGTAAAACTCCATCTCTGTTGCATCCAGCTGACACAGAAAACAAGGCTGTCCTTTGATTAGCATGGTAAAATGTGGATTCTGCTTGTATGAGTAATGGAAGCTAGACTTAGCAGTCATTAAATCGTTTTATTTTGTCATGTGAACTTATCTAAGAGAATTTCATTCAGAGTGAGATAGGCAGAGGTTACAATCTCTGGAAAGCACCAGACCATCACTTCTAGCATCTTCCACCCCACACCCCACATTTCTAATCTCACTAATGGTGTTGTGACCATTCAAGCTCTTGTGGAGCTCAGAGCGGGAAGACTGCAGAAATTCGTATTTCAGGTATGGGCAATGCTCCTTCTATTCTGATTCCATTGGAAGGGACTCAGAATGAGTTATTCTTATCCTTTTCCATTAAGCATTCCTCTGCTTAGTAGCATAAATGTAATTAAGATTGTGGGCCTCATGACTCTTTTTAATGGAATTAGATCTCATGACTCACTCGGGCATTGTCTGAAGAACGTCTCCCTATACAAAATGACTCAATCACTAAGATTGCTGTCTGGCAGCATGCCAAAGATGTTAGGACCAAAGAGCTAGCACTTAATCTGATTTGGGGACACCTTTAATATTTTTGAACATACATGCAAGCATATTCCGAATATCTTTCTCTCCATAAAAGAAGCTAAGAATTTATTTCAGGCACAGTCTGCACTTTGAGATCTCTTACAACATTATTGATCCTTTAAAAGTAATTGAATTTAGTTCTGAAGCGTTTAGCAAAATTTCAGATGAAAAAATAGTACATACAAATCAGGACAAAGTTCAGGGCCGTGAGGAGGTCACCGAGCACTGAAGGCTGTGTCCACTGGCACTTTCATTTGTTGAGCCATTTTTCCTTTTTTTACTCTCTTGATCTCAAGATTGAGTGAAAGAATTGGGTCAGACTAAATATCCCATTATTGAATCCCCACCATTACATTTAGTCAAAAATGATCAGGAAAATGTGATGGGGAGCAGCATGCCTTCTTGGTCGATGTCAAGTTGAACATGAGTCAGCAGAGCCCTGGCAGCCAGGAGGGCCTGCCCTGCCCTGGAGTGCATCAGGCACAGCATCGCCAGCCGGGCCAGGGAGGGGATTGTCCCGCTCTGCTCTGCACTGGGGCGGCCTCACCTCGAGTGCTGGGGGCAGCTTTGGGTGCCACAATATAAAAAAGATGTAAAGCCTTTGGAGAAGAAGTCAATAAAGTCCAAAGAAGGCAATAAAGATGGTGAAGGGCCTTGAGGAGAAACCTTATGAGGAACAGCTGAGGTCACTTGGTCTGTTCAGCCTGGAGAAGACTGAGGGGAGATCTCATCTCAGTCTTCAGTATCCTCGTGAGGGAAAGTGCAGGGGAAGACACTGATGTCTTCTCTGTGGTGACCATTGATAGGACCCAAGGAAAAGGCATGAAGCTGAGTCCGGGGAGGGTTAGGTTGGATATCAGGAAAAGTTTCTTCACCAGAGGGTGCTTGGACACTGGAACAGGCTGCCGAGGGTAGTGCTCACAGCACCAGCCTGACAGAGTTCAAGAAGAGTTGGAACAATCCTCCCAGTCACATGGTGTGACTTCTGGGGCTGCCCAGGAGTTGGACTCAATGATCCTTGTGAGTCTCTTCCAACTCAGAACATTCTAGGGTTCTAGGATTCTCATAGTATCTCTTTCACATTCTGAGCATAGGTAGTAGTGGGACTTCTTGATCTGAAAGCTGATTATATTTAAAGTCTCCCAGTGGATTAATCTTCCCTAAACCAGTTCAACCGTTATTGCTCCCTCTTTAATCTTTGGCACTCAAAATACGTTTGTGTACTGTGCCAAATTCTAACCTATTTCTTAGTTTAAATCTTGTTTTCAAGTGAAATGAGAAGAAGTATTCTATAACCATGTTCTTAAAATCAGTAATTTGTATCTGAGATGATACTTGCTTGACAAAAGGCCTAATTTTCAAGCATGACGATTTGTAACCAAAAGCTAAGGGAGTAAAGAGGAAGTGCGGGTTCTACCTGTACTTCTGCAGAGGTGTTGGATACAACTTTATCTGGTTGCAGATATCTGGACTTAGATATCTGGTCAAGATTTTAGTGTGTTCTTCTTATTCGAATTATTTCCCCAATTTATTATTTCTCTATTTGTTGCCAGAAAGCTGATATTTTCCCCTGGTAAAAGGAAGAGGGAATAATTATTAAATTAACGCAATGAATCATTATCAAAGTAGTTTCTCTCAAGTATAAAATTTCTCATGGTGATAAACAGTGAGCAATGTCATTCTTTATATTTGTTCTAGCCTGACAGAGGCCAACTCATCTTCATTTATGGTAAGTTGCTAGATGCCATACGGTGTTAATATCAGAATGGGGCACTTTCAGTCATCTAAGATGAAGTTGTGTGACATGACAGAGAACTTTGTGAAACCTCCAGGGATATACAAGAATCTATTAATACCTATTCAGTGATCATGCAAGATCCTTTTAATTGCTGAGTTTTCCCACATGCTGGTGCTGAAAATATACCACAGTTGTAAAAGACATTAAAACATTGGCAAAACTTTCTAGAAGAGATGTTTTCTGAGGGTTTAGTGCAAGCAGCAACTGTTTGCATACAACTTTAATACATCAGTTCAAGAAAACACAGTCTGCTGCCTATAACGTCTATTCTAGGATGTAAGTGTGATTGATATACAGCTCCAACACTCACCTACAGACCCACCTGAAACATGAGACTCTACCAACAACTGTAGGTGTTAAACCTATGCTGATCCACTGCTGAGATAGAATTGACATGGCAAGTTGTTTTATGCTTCAAGTAAATACCAGTAGAGTTTAAAATAGTAATAATTGTTAAATTCTGTCTTAACAATAGGGCCTGATCTGTTGTTCAAGTCAGTGAGTGAAAAATATGCCCTTTCTGAAATAGACAGGCACTTTCCCATGGACCTCAGTGAGGCCAGGCTACAATATATGGCTTGTAGAATGAGTTGCCTGTAGATAAGGCCCATATATTTAAAATTTTTCAGAAAAAATGGTGGTGTTATTTTTTCTGATTTATAAAGTAGAAAACTAGAACCACCAAGGTGAAAGACTGATAATTCCCACACTCTTAGCCATGGGCTTTTCTGGCTCCCAAGGTGGAGAGTCACAGGCGTGGTTGCATTGTTGAAACAATATGTGAAGTAATACACAAGTATAAAATATTTGGAAACTTCACCACTTGGCCCCAAAAATGCAAGAAGCCAGTTGTATAATGCAGGGTCATTTGTTTCTTTACTTCATGACTTCGGAAAATGCTTTGGATACCTGTGGATAAACAGTCTAATCAGTGAAAACTTTTGATTGCTTTGAATGCAGCAGCCATCTGAACACCGTAAAATGAGTAAGTGGCTAAGTGATTACTGATGCATTTACCCACAAACACCTTTGCCCACAAGCTATGGTAAATTTTGTTTTCAACCCCTATTTTTACTTAAATCCATTCTTTGCAGTGCTCATAATAACTGCTAGGATTAACATTTCTCAGAGTAAGTGTTTAATTTTCTGAACTGATGCAGTTGTCATAAGGAAAGCAGAATCTTGGCTAAGCAGGAGGCAGTTGTGCACGTGATAAGGGATCTTTCCATAGGCTTTTGAGAATTTTTTCTGTATTGTTCCTTACCAAAGGTGTGGAAGATACAAAATGTCAAAGTCCTGCGATTGGAATGCTGGACCTCCAAGTTATGATTCTTCTCTTGGGCCAGGCTTGGTGTAGAAAATCTTCCTATGAACCATGGTGAAGGTTAGTGCTAAATGCTCCATCTGTCCTCCTTTACTCTCTGCTGCCAGTAAAAGAATACAAAAGAAATAATGTGTGCTTTCAGGAAAGTGGAAGAAATAGATTAGGAAAAAAAAAATAAAGAAATGAAGAAAGAAAAAAAGGAAGTCTATCTTTCAATTATGAGGATTTTTAAAAGACATTGAAGAGAACATAAATTCCCCTCACTGTAATGTCCACTCACAGTCAAATTTTTGCCTTCCTGAAATATTTATGAATATTACTTCCTTTGTTTTTTTGTTCTGTGCAGCATGTGGTCTTCACTTGGGAAAATTAGTCTGGTGTATCTTCAAAAGCTGAACTTATCTGAACAACATCCGTCAATCTGACAGATACACCGCTTTATTAGATTACTTAAAGACACTGACAAAGCCCATAACGATGAATCTTAATCTTAAGGATCTCAATTCTAATTTGTACAGTGTCTTCCACTAGATTAGCACAGAGAAAAGATAAAGTGAAGAGCTCACTCTGTGTACAAGCTAGATGGTACTCAGCAAAGCCCAAAATCAATAAAAGCAGCAAAAAGTCTGCTGCTCTCCTTTAGACATTTAGACATACTCGTGGAGTGAAGGCATTTCTATCATCAAGTTACCTGGATTACAGAACAGACTTTATTTTGTATGGGATTTTCCCTTTCAAGGGGGAATAATTTTATTGTGGATAGAGTAGTTTTCTTCTTCTTCTTCTTAGCAGTAAAAAGACACAACACATTTATAAATATAATAACAAATTCTTGTGATGCATTTTGAACCTTCCTAAGAGAAATTCCACAGATGGAGAAAGGGACTACATGGTTTTCAGATACTGGTGAGCCAGAAGACAACTCCTCCCATGTGGAAATTTCCAGACCTCTTTGTTCTTAGGGCATTCAAAAATGGTATTCTGTGTAATGACTGAAAGCTTGAAATGTCATTGTGTTATTTTTTTTCCTTATATCCAGTTACGTCTTCCTCCATTTCAATTTGTGACTACTGTCAGTTTTCTCCCACATTCCCTCATTAAAGAGCCTCAATCTGTCTCTCATCTTCTCTTAACTACTGGAAAATTGCTGTTAGGTTCCCCCCCGGACTTCTCTTCTCCAGACAAGAAAGTCATAAGGGTATATTTGAGACATAATACACATTTGTGACTCAAGTCCAACACCAAATTGTTTGTTTGTTTTATTGCCATCCTTTCAAAAAGACATCAGTGAAAATTAAGTGTCATTTTACTGAAATAAAGTGCCGACATGGAAAGTCAAAGCAACATGAATGCATTAAAAAAAGCCCCTGAAAACTCCACTTCTTTATGTAAATATGTTCTGGGGAACAACTTGATGAGCAATGCTAAATTGAGGCTTAAACACGCCTTAAAACTGCCTAGTCTGTAGTAAAAATTTTGGCTTTTTAAAGTAACAGTAATCTTATTCTTTCCACATCTGCACACAGAGCTCCTGCCTAAACCAGAAGTCAAACATTACTAAATTTATATTCCCTTGAAGAGGGAATTTGCCTTTTCAGTAACAGCCTTCACAAGGAAGGCACTTTTATAGTGACTCCTCCTGCTCTGTCAGTTAATGTGTGCAGGACACCTCCAGGCTCATCAGCTGGTGTTCCTTTGTACTCAATTTAGATGTACAGCTTTTTCTTTATCTCTTCACTACCCGAGGAAGCTCTGACTCCTGTTAATGGAAAGAAACAAAAATCTGTAGAGAAGACTCCTTTCCAAACTAGTTGTATGTTTGTTTTCCTTGGGGCAGAATTAATTTTCTTCATAGTAGCCATGAAGGGACTGTGTTTTGGATTGCTGTGGGAAACAGTGTTGATAACTAAAAGGGTGTTTTAGCTATGGCTGAGTATCAAGGCCTTTTCTGCCACTCACCCCACCAGTGAAGGGGCTCGGGGTGCACAAGGAGTTGAGAGGAGACACAGCCAGGACAGCTGATCCCAAGTGACCAGAGAGACATTCCATACCGTATGATGTTGTGCTCAGCATATAAAGCTGGGAGAAGGAGAAGGAAGGGTAGAACATTTGGAGTGATGGTGTTTGCTTCCCAAGTCACTGTTACATATGATGGAGCCAGGCTTTCCTGGGGATGGCTGAACACCTGCCTGCTCATGGGCGGTGGTGGATAAATTCCTTGTTCTGCTTTGGTGGCATGTGCAGCTTTTGCTTTCCCTGTTAAAGCGTCTTTATCTCAACTCATGAGTTTTCCCTCTTTTACTCTTCTGATTCTTTCATACAACCCACTGTGGGGCTGGGAGCTGAGCTGCTGTCTGGGCTGAAACAGCAAGTAACAAAAGTATGTGTGGTAAGCCACCACTGCCTTGTGCCTCTCTCGTTACTTAAAGCATGAGGAGCTGAGGACACCTCACGCAGGCTTACATAGTTAAGGTTTAAATGAAATAAATCATCTATCTTTGATTTAAGAAGAAACAGGCAGATATTTACCTTATGCAGTCCTAGTTCAAATCTACAGGCTTAATTATTACAACTCCCATAGAGGAAGAGATGGGGCCCTCCAAAGAAAGTACCACATGGAACGCTTAGGGCAACAACCAGCATGTGCATGTAACTTCTATGTTCCTCACCTGGTTCCTCATTAAATGTCCAGACTAGAAGAGTGTTGTCACAATATGGAAATCCTTCTGTAGAACTAGATATTCTCGTAAGTTATGTTCCACAATAGATGGGGTAATTAAATTCTTTACTACTGTGAAAGACTTCATGGCTTCTGATATACTGCCTCCTACTAGGAGGAAAAAGAAGTTTTATCTCATTTTCTTATCAGGACATCACATCTTTTATTAGGGTTGGCTGAAGAGCTGCAGTAGTTCACTGTGTATTTCTGGAACAAAATGCTTTTGTGATGAAAAATAGGCACCTGGGTTTTAGGTGGAGTAGTAGAAAAAATTGGGTTGGTAGGCACTTGTGGAAGTCAGCTAGTCCTATCTCTTGCTGAGCAGTGCTTACCTCTGAGAAAAGCCTGAGGAGATGTCTTCAAGAAGAGATGAGTCCTGAGCTTCTGTTTCTTCCCACTGACTGTGAGAGGAGAGCAGCTTAGATATTGATATTGGTGCTGGTGGTACTGAGGTGCAGGGTAGAAAGCTGGAACAGTTTCTTGGTACCTGCTAGAGAGAGCGTTTCATTTTTATCATATCAGGGTCTTGTGGAACGGGATCACACTGTCCATAATGCTGTCTTCAGTATTACTTGAAAAGCAATTTGTCACTTGTTTAGGCAGGATGTGAAGTATAAGAAATAAGTTGAGCTGGTTGTGTTG
This sequence comes from Oreocharis arfaki, assembly GCA_013398015.1. NCBI lineage: Eukaryota > Metazoa > Chordata > Aves > Passeriformes > Paramythiidae > Oreocharis > Oreocharis arfaki. Next base: position 75,089 of record VZRR01010717.1, on the reverse strand, counting down.
AGTGTGTTGTGTATGTGTAGTCTGGTACGGATGGTGCCTTGAAAGCGTACCACGTATCAGCAGCTGGTTGGAAAGTAATCTAAACTGCTTAGGCTGAATTTAAAAGCTGTGTGCTAAATAGGTTATTAGTGGTAGGGAAACTACTATGTTTGCACCATGAGAAACAAAGAAATTTAGTGGGTTTAAGTTACCTAGTACTGAATTGCCTCTTTCTAAAAAAATTCCCAGCCACGTGTGTATTTTCTGCCCCTCTACGCTTACATGTATATTAATATTGTTTGGTAAAAGGCTTCCATAGATATGCAGGCATTATGCTTTTTGTACTATTTCTTCTCTAATTTACAAGTCAGTATGAATTTCCTTTCTCCATTTTTGACATAAAGACAGTGATTCAAAGTCACATGCAGGTTCAGAAGATGCTCCATGTACTTGGATACTCTTGTAGTGCAGAAGCTGTTATGGAACTTGCTCTTTGGTAAATTGCAGTAGAGAATAAGCTTTATTTATTTGATTACTTTGCCATTGTGGGGCAAGCACAAGCAATTTAGAGTATTAAACTGAGGATGCACAGAAATGTGAGAAGTCTATTTAGGGCTCTCGAAGTTTGATTCTTTTGATAAGAGAGTATCTTGTGCCAGATGAACATTGGAGTGGCCTTCTGCTTACTTTCAAATGTACACTCTAATTTCATTATGGCGACCTTCAATGCAGAGTTCTATCAGTTCCTTATAGGCTGACTCATCTCCGCTACACTCTGTTACTTCATAAAGGGTCAAATCTCCACTTTGTACTTATTTATCCCCTACACAGAATTCCAATGGGCATCTAAACCACATGTGGTTTTGAGACCTAACACATTTTGGGCAATACCTTTATGAAGTATTCAATGGCCAAATTAAAAGATGCAATGTCTTTCAGTTCATTATTTTGTATTGACCTCTGCATATAACAGCCTAGAGGGCAATGCTATTTTGGAAGACTCCCATTTCACAGAGTGAAATGAGGGTATGGATGCTGTTTCAGGCACTCTGCAATCCTCTTGTTTGGCTGCAAAGTATATGACCTTGCTGGTGCACTGAGCACCATGACTGTAGCACATTTCTGAGCACAAAATAAGGCATTAAAGCATTTCTCTTATGTCTATGAGCCATGACTTAATTGTGAGTCATACCTTGTAGTTTTGTATAGACTGAAGAGAGGTGCCTGCCATTTATAAATAAATCTCCAGTTTGCATTTAAATTATGCAGTAATGTACTATAAAGTTTGACCAACAGTAACTTTTTTCCTGCCTTTGTTTTTCTCAATTAAATTGGAAACATACTGTATGAAATATTTAGACATTAAATAGAAATAGAAAGGGAAGAGTGGCTACAGAGTTGTAATCCATTACCTGTATATAAATCAATCTGAAGTAATTATATAGCACATCTTAGACAATGAGGATGTAACAGGCAGATGACCAGCTATTATATTTATGATGCAAGGGAAGGGTCACGGTTTAAAAGGGATATCTCTTTGAGAAGATTTGATAAGTCAATCACAGTACTGAACACTTCATCTGCTTGACTATGGCTGGAGCTGGGGTTCTCACCCTCTTTTCTGCCTACATGTGAGTTTAACTGAGACTTAACACTTCCTGCACCTTGTTATTAGTATCAAAGGATGTCACACACAGGGAACCTGTGAGACAATGTGGTGTCCAGAGCTGTCACAGTGCCCCTAGAAGTCACTAGAGCAGTCAGTGACTTTTTTAGGGATTTCCACCTTTTGGTAAAAATTGAGTGATAGTGCTTAAACACTCAAATCCATGCCACTGTCTGTCTTTCTACCCAGCAGTCTATACCTGCTCGTATGATGATCTGCCCCCATTCCTTAGGCAGGGCCAGGGTTACCTCCTTTGCCTTGAAAGCCAGAGGGTTGGTACTTGCTTGCAAAGAGCTGCCTTAGTGGTATGTTATGAGGCAGCTCATCTCTGCTGGAGGTTGTGTTTGTTGCTGCTTTACTTGATAATTCTTTGAGCTTGGATAATACAAATTGCACTGGGGAGTGGCTATTGGTTTGCATTAGGAAAACATGAACAATGTATTTGACTTTTCTAATTGTTCTAGACAGGTTTTTTTTTTTCATTTTTATTTTATTNATTTTATGTTATTTTTTTCTTTTTTTTTTTTTTTAGGACTGTGCTGTTTTTAATATGCCACCCTCTGGTCATTTTTCTGCTTTCAGAGAGAAAATTTCTAAGAGAGAATCTCATCCATCTTGTCCTGAATCTGCCAGAATGTTGTAGACAGCTGCGCTACCTGATGTTTATAGGGCAAGATTGAACCATTGATTTTTCACATGAAACTCCCCATTGCCCTGAACAAATTCTAGTGAGGTAAAGCTAATGGCATAACTGCAGCCCTTATAGATGGACAAGACATGGTTTATCTGGCATTCTGTTTTGTTTTACAATCTCTGATTAAAGCATTTCTCTGTCGGTATGCATTTCTTTCTTTAACTTGCTTTCAAACTGTTTGTAGTAAAACAGTTGAGACAAGAGTGTCTCAACTATATATTATGCAACAAATGTGTTACTGCTATTCTCATCTATGACAGAATAATATATGAAAAATTACTTAACGATTTTTTTTTCTGTGCCAGTTCAAACCTCTGACACTTCCAATTTCTATAATACCTTTGAGAAAGAAACTCAGTCTGAAAACTGACTTGCTTCAGAGTGAGATTGTAAACAGCTGCTCCCACATCTCTTTGCAAAAATGGTTCTTAATCACTGGTGATTTCTCGAAGTTGAGCGAGGGAGATGAGGTTGGCTGACTGAATCCTATGCTTGATATGCAAATGGAGTTCCCACCATTCCCACTCTGATTTGTTGAAAAACATTATGTTTAGGAGAAATGGAGGAATGTATGCCAAGGGTGAGGCTACGTGCTTTATGTTTAGAACAGCTAGTGATACTAGCAACTCAGCTGTACTCCAGATGATAAATTATATCTCCTGCTCTGCAGGGCAATGAGTAGATTTAAGTGTCTTTCTCACACACAACACGGCAATTCTCTAGCACTTCTGGGCACAGGTGTGATAGCAACAGAAGACTACTGAACACCAGAGTTGTCATGTATCACAGAGAGAAGCCTGTGTGAAGTAACAAGCATAAAAATATGCAGACCCAACCCCCATTTTTCACTCCAAATACAAATCTATAATAAATGCCAGGAGAGCAGAAATATTGTGTGATTATTTTTTTACTTTAAATACAGAATTTCAAAATAGAGAGCTACCAACCATGAATGAAACATTCTCTTGGAAAAGAGAAAGCTTGCTATGTGTTTTTTGCTTTCCCAGCAGCTTGTAACAGGAGCATGTGGCACTTTGAGACCGCATTCAACTAGAAAGAGATTGAATTCTGCCCCCTTAAGGTTTTGCTGCAGATATTCCAAATTTTGCACCCACAAAATGATAGATGGCCTCAATTATGGTCAGGGAATGTTTTCTTAGTAATGTGTAAATGGTTTTATTACTATGTGTGCTACTGGGAGTCATTTTCACTGCTAAATCATGATTATTTCCTTCTGTTTGCCTGTATTCTAGTAATTTTTGCATTCCATATTTATTCTAACTTTCTTGCCACTCACTTCAAGGATTCGTTTCACTATTTTATTTACTTAAAATATTTCTATAACTTTTCATATTTTTCCTCAAGTCATTTGTGAATATTGATGCAAAACTCGGACGGGGGAAGGAAAGTGTTGTGGATACTTTCAGCTCTATGAAGGGGAATAAAATACATAACCATGCTGGCTTTTGACTGACTAGCTGATTTCTTTCCATGTGAGTAGTAGTGTATTGTGATTCTTCTGTGCAGTGTAGAGTATATTCTCCTAGCAGAATATGCTCCTAGGGTCTCATGAATTACCCCTTAGTGGCACTGAACATCTGCTGAGGTTTCTTTTGATCCCCCTATTTCTCTTTTTGCAAGCCCATGAGAGAAGCAGCTTTCTTGTTTTATAAGCTTGGAGTCTGATTTCTCCCATCAGGGATGAACCATATGTTTCTGCATCAGCATCCCTGAATCATTGCCATGTTTTTGTTTTACTTTCAAGATAACCTCAGAGAGGTTGGCTTGCCCCATGGACAAATGTGGAGGGTGGAAGACTGAAAGATGTTTTTTCCAAGGGCTGTTTGTTTTTGGGCTGCCTTTCAATGGTCAGCATGGTTAGCTGTGTGTCTGGGACAGTGGCAATCACCTGTTGCTCCCAGAGCTGATCTGTTTGATCTAATCAACTGCTTTTCAAGCTTTCTGTGTACTAGCTGAACACAGCAGCAAAAATGACAAAGACAGATCAGCTGCCTTTGAATTTGCCTGTAAATATTTCCTGCTTTAAACTTTTGAAAGTCTCAGGACCTCTGTCTGGGACCAGAGATATCAAAATTGTCCTGCTTAAACAATCAACTTTGAAACTTACTAAGCACTATATAAATATACATTTGGAAAATTACAATAAAGAGTTAAGGATCTCATGAATCCCATCCTGCATCTAATGCATTATCTGGAAACTTTCCATTTTGTTTAAAGAAGATGGAATTGAGCTGCTGCTTTGAAACTGGCATTGCCTCAAATAAAGAATAAGAATATGGTGCTTGTGAAGACAGAAAGCTGTTTCTGGATGAGGAACTGATGTAGAGGAGTTATGCGTGGTGGGTGGAGGGACTGGGAATTTAAAATGTTTTGTTGTCTTTATTCTATGTTGGTCCTCTTGTGCACTGAACATCAAAATACTTGTTTGGATTATACGCAGATGTCAGTCTTTCTTCCTGCTAATCTTCCCTGTAAATGTGCTTTTTCTTGTCAAACATGTACCTTGTGAGTAAATGAAAGGGATTCTTGATGCCTATATCAATCAGCTGTGAGAAAATAGAAAATTATCTCTTGCAAAACTTGCAGGTGACCTCAAGCTACTGGGTAAGTCAATAAAGAGAGGGACAAGCTAGTCATATGGAATGATTTGGATTATTCTGTAAGTGGGTCGATCCGAGTTGTGGGCCTTTGAAGACAACTGTAGACTGGATTTTGAAACAAAGAATGTTGGTCCTAGTTTTAAGATAGGACACTGTTATGCTGACATTAAAAAGGTCTTAAGAGGAAGGTAGAACTAGCAGGATAGGCATTTCCATTGAAGTAGTTAGCCAAAGAGCTAATGTGACCTGGAAGGCATCAGCAAAGGCACAGGTGGGAGGAGAGGCAGGGCATCTGTCGTGACAAGGCCATCCCTGGAACACTTCAGCTCCGAAGTCCTAATTTTGAGAATTCTTCTGAAAAGCTGAGAAAGTTTTGAGAGAGTCCAAGCTGTAGTCTGGAGAACAGGTAGAAACCTGAACAAAGTACCTTTAATTATTCAAGTTGCAGATTTGATTTCCTCGTTGCCTATGGATACCTACATGTAGGAAAAGCTTCAGAAAAACAACAGCTGTTTAATGCAACAACAGAAAACTCAAGACTGGGATCTTTGCTAGGCAAATAAGCACCCAAAGCTTCTCTGCTGGGTTGGTGTGCAGCCTGCTAACCTGACTCAAGGTCTTAGCTCAGATCTTGGCCCAGCTGAGAAGACCTGAACAGGGACAGGGACTGAAGATCTCAGCTATGGGATCTCAGCTTGGCCAGAACTGATGTGCAATGATTGCAAGGAGAATGACAGCAGTTCCCTAAGTTTTGTAGAGTTAGTTAAACGCATGGACAAACTTGTCTGAACTTGGTCAGAGATCTCTAAACATCAGCTCAAGATTGTAAACACATCACAATACAGAGTCTGAATGTCTTGATTCAAAGCGCTTCCCAGTAAACCAGAATGTAGGAATTATGTCCATACCCAGAAACAAATTATGTTCACCTTGTAATTTGATTTTGATGATATGTTTTGCAGTTATCTCCTTTGGCTCTGAGATAATGACCTATTACTCATAATAGAAATACTGACACATGTAATGGCTCAAAACAGCATGTGGAAACTTTCCACTCTTCCCTCTGCCTCTGCTCACCAGGACTCATTCACTCGCTCATTGTCTTTTAGCAACAGAAAAACATTAGACTGCTTATAACCATGGGGTATTAGTGTGCACCTGGGAAATGCTTCTCATACAAGTAGTGGTGATTCTTAGCCAGACTGAACCTCTCACCCATGTCGAGCACGTGAAAGGATGAAAGACTTCTGAACACTGGGGCTTTTCAGCAGTGTTTTTCTGATGGCCTTAAAGGTTTTGTTTTACTTATTCCACCCTCTCTGAATTCCTACTCTTAACTTCTCTGCAGATAATGCAGATTGTTAGCAAGGATCTCCCTGGAGCTCTGCATATAATTTTTTTTCTCTGTGATCTGAAATCCTGGAAGAATAGATAAAGATCCCTAGTACTTTCTTGCAAAGCATAGAAGGAGAGAAGAAATAGATTTGCTTGAAAAGCCGCAAACCTAAAGAAGGTCTTGTTACAAATCAAGCCACAGCCATTCTGCCACCTCTGTAGGCAGAACCAACTTTAAAAATTGACCAAATTGCAAACAATGACACCTAAGCACTGCTTTCTTTCTGATTTAGAGAAGCTGCCTTCCTTAACTTCCAAGTTGTAGATGCACAGTTGATGCTTACGCTCAGTGTTGATTTTAATCTGTACGTTACTCTTTACTGTCAAAGCTACAGTAAAGGCTAGCACTATTTATCAGCAACTTTCTAAGAAACAGAAAAGAAAACCTGTCTCTAAACTTACATGATCTCCAAAAAGCAATGTTTTTGTCTGTGTTTGTTGCTGTGGCTACACATGGAAAATAGTCCTTTGTGTTGAGAATTACGTAGTTATGTAAAAACAAGGAAAATACTTACTCCTGAAAACATTCTAATTACAGTATTAAGATTTAAAATTCTATTTATGCCACTGACACCTAGAAGCAGTACTTGAAGATATATATATATATATAAATACTTCTGACTCGTTACCAAGAAAGACTGTTGCAGTACAGCAACCTTTTTGTTATGCTGAGTAGAGGGAGATTGGGAAGGCATTTAGATCCAGAAAATCCTGCTCTCGTACCTAATGATCTGCCGTGGCTGCTGTGCTCACTCACAGTTCTTCAAATCTGTATTTCTGCCTGGGCTCAGTGGAAAGAAACTTCACAGGTGACCATTGGGGAGATGCAAAAGGGTCTTTTTCTTCCTATATCCCTTCAAAGGGCTTGATTTCATAAGCCTTTTTATTAAACTCATAGCTTGTTGTCCCAGACTTTTTAAAAAATGCAGCCACGACTATAATTTTTTTCTTTTTATAGTATACAATAAGTAGGTATGGTGTTCCGTTTTAATTAAATTGCCAGTGACTGAAGCATTTGCTAACAGATGGGAGGATTTCTGCCTTTTGAGCACTTCCCCTTCAAGCTAGCGAAGGTTCAGACCTATGCATCCTGCCTCCTGGGAGAAGCTCTGGTTAAAAGATTAGGCAAGGTCTTGGCATCACTGACTCTTCACCCATGGGAAACAGGTCACTTCACTAAAAACCCACTGCCATATCCACTGGATGAAGAGAAAGAGGCTCTGTGGCTGTGTCTAGGATGACCACAAGACTGGGTAGGGAGCTCTTAGGCTTGGATGAAACAGCAAAGAATGAGGACTTGAATTTGAGGGGCATCTGGGTGAGCATGACTGCTTGCCTATGTTTTGGTTGGCTTCAGCAGGAACTGAAGCCTTTTTTAGTTTGTCTGTCATTTTTTTTTACATGTCGATAGACTCGATACCTAGCATTTGTACTTTGCAGTTTGGAAGGAGCTGCCTGACTTAACAGCTGGAGGAGACAGTAAATCATTAGGACTTTAAAAGCATCTTTGAAAGAGGTCAAAATTCTAAAGGGGAAAAGTAAGAAACCTTTGACTCTGTATACCAGAAAATTATACCTTGATGAAGCAAAGATCTGTAGAAATACACAGGGGCAGGGAATTAGATGAGAGAGTTGGAAATGCTGGAGATTAAAATGATAAACAGGAAAAGCAGAACGAGAGAAAGTGAGGGGGTAGCTGATAGTAAACAGACTGATGGTGCAGACTTCTTTTTGAAAAGGGTTTTTTAATTGTCAAAGCTATAGCAAGCATATTTTTTTTTTAAATCCTCTTGATACCTTACCCTAGAAGTCTTATTTAACACAATAATTACATAGTTTTGTGCTCAGTTAGCTTTATAAGCCTCAGTGGAGGATCACGAGCCTCTCTTTCACACAACCCTGCATTTTTCTGCTGTTAATTTAATGCTTATGAAGAGCCCATAAATTTGTATTGATCTTATTTTCTCCTTGCAGACTTCAACCACATTAGTATATGGAACAGATGGGAGTCTTTAACTCATTAGAGGGAACCAGTTTAATACTGATCCCATCAATCTGTTCTATTTTTGCCTTGGAGACAGAAGTTTTTCTGTAAAGGGTGTAGTATTATGCATCTGCTGTTGTATGTGTACCTAGATGGCAGGTTCTGAAGCTACTGAGGCAGAACAGAAGGAAACAGGAACGTTGCAGAGTAGATGAAGAAGATGCCTTTTGGCATGCTACCAAGCAGAAAGCATAATTAGAATGAATTTATAACCACAGTGCATTTACTTAAGGAAAAACAGGAATACACAAGCACAGCTTGGTATGGTTCAGAGTTTGAGCTGTTCATGTTTAAAAAAACTGCACTAATTCTGCTGATAAATGCTCTACCTCCTTTACATTTAATTACTCTTGGACTTTAAATGCTCTGGAGTGTTTTCTGCTTTAGTGCTCCTCTGAAACTGTAACATTTGGATGGCTTTAAGGACTGATTTGAATCAGTAAAACAGAAAAACGTGTGCTTCTGTGATTAACAGATTCCTTCCATCAGGTTAACTTTCTCCTTCTTTTGTTTTCATTGATGAGTCTAGACTTATGAAAGGTTAATATATGAACTAGCAAGGAAAACACATCCAATGACTGCTGATTTGAGCAGCAAGTAGAACTTTAATTGCACTGGTGTTATTGGATGTGCATAGGAATGTATAGTGCAAACAAAACCGCGACTACAGAGTACGTTTGGTTTAGTTTTAATAGTTTTTATAGTCTCAGAAAAACAGTAAGAAAAAAGAAATAGATATCCTCCAAGACAGAAACATTTATAAACTGGAAAACATATACATTGTGTGGTTTTCTTATGTTTCTAGTTGATAAGAACATGCCCAGAAAAATAGATCTTCATTCTTCTAGAACTTTGTCTACTCCTGTTGCTTATCACACAACATGACACCACAATGATGCCAGTAGTTGCATCCAGATGTTAATTAATTTCGTAACAGCAGCTAATTATGGTGCCGTAAGCTGCATCTCCATCTCTTTTTACTTTTGTCCTCCCAAAGAGCTGTCATACTGGTTCCTGAAAGTTCAGTTTGTTTCCTTTGAAGCAAATTACCAAAGAAGATTAATGTAATTTCAGATTATAGACTGAAGTAAAGAATAAACTGCAAGATCAGATAAATCCCTGTTCTAGATTTCATAAAATAAATGAATGTATAAGAATGATGCAAACATTTTCTAAATGTATGTTTGATGAAAAGAATATCTATAAGTCGGTGGTTTCAGACTTTCTAATTGTTTAGTGAAAAGGCCTTACAGAACACAAAAATTCTACAAATATTAGTTTCAACTTCTTTCAAACTGAAATTTATTAGTAACTTGTTATTTATATTGTTTTGTTTAGATAAAATAAAGAGACAAGTGAAACCTGAGAGTACTAATAATTTTAATAATGGGGTTTTTAACTGGCTGTTACAAATCCAATGTTTATGTCTGCACAAGCGGAAAAAAACCCCCACAAAACTTAGTCAAGGATTGAATTAACTAGCAGACAGCCTAATTTTTCTTTTTGCATCTGTCAATCAAACAGATAATCAATAGAACACTGTTTCATCAATGTGTGCTGATTACACCATTGAGTTCTCCTGTTTTGATGTTTTTAAAGGGAAAGCTTGATTAACAATGGCACTTGAATTACAGTTTTCTTTAAACTTGGCGTAATCAGTCCAGGCATGGCCATGTACATTGTCATCTCAGACCGCAAGCCTGAACCTCGGCTAACTGGCATGATTGTCATTTGCCATGGTAATCCTTGGTATATGGTGAAATTACAGAAATGTCCTGGGACCTGTTGCAACTACAAGATGTGGGCCAGGACCAAAGCCCTTGCCCACAAACACAGCTGAGCCTATGTTGAGCTGGTAAGAAGTTAAAACTTTCCGGAAGTGCCATGTCCACGGATAGGAGGTTGTTTTGTGTGGGAATGTTCTCAACTTGCTCTCTGGAGAAGGGCCTGTGTGTGTTTTAATAATCAGCTGAAAGGAGAATAAGGTTAGGAGGAACAAAACTCTGTGTAGTGTGGTGGCAACTGCTGCAGGCAGGCTTGAAAAACTGACTCCAGTCCTTGCTCCAGACACAGTTTGTGTATTCTAATAGATAGATACTGGCTGCTGTGACTGGTGCTCAGGATTGCCCTCTTTCTGATTAGGTGTCCTGGGACAGCCTTGGCTAATGCTGAGTTAGAGTCTGGCCATAGCACAGAGGCACAGCTTCAACACAACACCTTCATTGATAGCTGAGGTGATTTTGAACCACTTCAGGTAAATAAAGAATGTGGATCCCACAAGTCTTAGGCTTCAGTGCATAAGCTGTATTTAAAATAAAATAAAAAATCAAGCAAAGTAGAATTTGTGAGTTTTGGAGAAACCAAGACCACACTTGGACAAAAATCGGCCTTGACTCCACTGACCTCAGGGAAAATCTGAACCTACCAGTGTGTTTTTAACTGGTGGGCTGACAGGAGAGAGGTGTTGGAGTGCTTCAGAGCTGAGCTGTGGAGTGACCTTGGATCGGAATCAGTCTGCCAAAATGGGGTTAAACCTGAACTGAGGCTTTGAAAATCAGCACCTCTTTGGTACAGGACAAAAGTACAAATGCAGTTGTGACAGCTGCACAGTTAAACCGTTTCTACCACTGTCAAACAGAGGTCTCTGGACTGCTTTTCTAGATGGTGATGATGTTCTCTGTTGTCCACATTCCTCTTACATCAGCTCTGGACTGCATTTGGCTCTGAACGGTTAAAATGTACCTGAATCAAAATCAAGGGTAACCCCTCCACTAACTTCATCTGAGAGAGGGGTTCAGGTGTTTGGGTTTTTTCATATGTTTAATGTTCTGTCTGGAAAGTTTAATTCTCTTTGAGGCGATTTCAACCTTGTTGTAAAAGAAAGGTTGCCTAAATAAAATACAAAGTAATAGTAGAAGTTTCATAAACCAACACATGTAATTTAAAATGTTCATAAAGTATAGGATTTTTAAATTGTCTTCTTAGAAATATCTTACAAATGAGAAATCCCAGACTTCCCCCCAGGCAGACTTTGAGGTCTGATATCAAATGGCGAATATGTGTGCATGGAACTATACATATTATTCTGTCATGGGTTACCTTACAGCAATGAAGATTTTATGATTTTAAATGCATATAGCCCATTTATAGCCTACATAATGCAGTGATACCTTGATAATTATAATATTTCAACTAATAAGATATTTTTTAGAAAATGCTGTGTGAAGAAGCTTTTAAGATTTACTTAATTTAGAAATTAAACTGAAGCCCAGATTCTTGTATATATTAAGGTCCAAGAACCTGATGAATTGCTGCTGTCAGCTACATGCAAATTATGCCTTGAAGCAGAGCTTTTGCCTTCACTTCCAAGACAGCATAAAGTTAATGAGCCAAACATATGAAATACTCTTACACAACCAAAATAGAAGGGGAAAGAAAATTTTGGACTGGCAGTTGTTTAGAAATATTGAGAGTGCTTGTAAATATGACCCAAAAATGAACAAAAGCCAGTCAATAGACCAGCTGAGAATTTGAGAAAAAATGAGAATTTGTTATCAGTGGGAGCACTTTAGAGTGGTAACAAATTAAGGGCAGCATTTGTGAGGGGTGCTGTGGTTTTGATCTAATTTGCAGTCTATCAGTTCATGTGACTAAAGTTTCCTGCAGTGACTGAACCTACTTTGAAGGAAGCACAAGGGAAACTGAGAACTTGCTGGAGTTGGTTTAACTTTGATAGAAATTTTCATGTTTCTATGTATATCTGCTCTGTGACTGTGTCCCCTCAGACGTTCAAGAGCCCTACCTTGATTGCCCTGCAGAATGAGAGCAGCAAGTGTTTCTCACTTGTTTTGGCGTGTTTGGGATACACTGGGGGAGGTGTGGGAATAGAGCAGCAATTTACTATTTGTTTGTTCTCAAGGGTTGTTTTGTTGAACAAAATAACTCTTTACAGATCTACTATCTCTTTGTTTTCCTGACACAGAGCCCCCCAGCCATCACCTGGCTGCGATCAGGACTCCTTACAAAGAAGTAGATGGAAAGTGTATGTGGAGCTGTTAAATAGCAAATAAAAGACACCAGTTTCATGAAGAATGTCATGAAGAAGGGCATGGGAAGGACGAAAGTTTGACTCATCTACTGCAATGGCAGCTCTAAGAAAAGGAGACCTCAAAGATGAGACAGCTATGGGATCTACTGAAAGAAGCTGACTATCACAGAAGAAGAGGAGTATATGTGTCACTGCTTAGGATACAGAACCTGTGTCGGTACTTTTCCCTGCCGATTTTGAATTTCCCAAATGAGGAATCCAAACACTTAGTGGTGAGCTTTAGGACAGAACAGTAAGATGACCTAAGTCCAGGTTTGGACTTTGATGGCAATGGAGAATGAGTGGAGAGACTATAATTTTGAATTAGTAAGATTGATCATCAGTCGATAAGTATCCAGGAAAGAAGTACCGTAGAAACAGAGTCACGTTATCTGTTTTCAAATGTGATCCTTTCACATTAGGGTTGTGGACAGCTCTGTTTGAAGTGGGAAATGGTTTATTGCTGGTGGTGTTTTCCATGCTATGCATGGTCCATGGATGATTAACTCTGCTGCCAAGGCTGTCTATTGGTTACCTGTCATAAAAAATAGATTATACTTGTTTGTTAATTCCATATAAGTCTAGTTTCTGGGGTCAGTGTCCTAAAACATACCCAATCTTTCTCCAGGCTGTGTTGTCCTTATAAATGATACAGCTACAGCCTTGATGGTTTTTGCATCATTTTTCTCTAACTTCTACTTGTCACATGTTATTTCTCCCACTGAGTTTGGCAGTTCTAGTTATTGAATTAAAACTTTATATAATTATACTACCACCCCCTCAAAAAAAAATCAGAAAAGAAAGCCGCTTCTTTGTTAATGTCTGTCAAGATGAGGACCAATTTAAATCAGCCTGGAGCTTTTCTGCTTCAACATTAATCATGAACTCCAGAAAGCAATGTGTATTAGCACTTCCTGCCATTTGTAAGCTTATGTTTTGATGGTGGTAAAATGCAGTGATTTAGTAATTTACCCTGGAACTAAGCCGTGAGCACCAAAAATAATCATGTGCCCTTTGCAATTTGATGTTTTGTGCTTAAAGGATTAGAATTGAGTGCACAAATACATATTTTCCAATCTGTGGCCATTGTTGACCAGACTAGCACTGCTCAAGATTCCTGTGTATCATCATGATGTGGAGAAGGCAGGCACAATCTCCTGAGGGCAGGGAGATGGCATCTAGCTCTCCTCCCAGAGTGATCTGAAAGCACTTCATCAAACAGGAAAATTACTATTCTGCATTCCTGATCTTAACTAAGAAAAAAATTGACAATGAGCAGTGAGAATTGCATGTAATCATGTCTCTATAATGATTTTGGTGGAACTCTTCTACGACATACCAAGGACAGAATGACCTCATGTTTGTGTGGAAAAAACCCACTTTTTATGTGTTTAAAAATGCATGCTGAAGTGCTCAGCACTGTGGGTGGGATGCACTCTGTCTAACTTCAGACACAGGCAGTATAGGGATCTGCATCCTTAACCAGGATGTCATCTGGCAGCCAAAGGTCAGCTGAACCCCAGTTAGAAAGTCTACACTACATCTGCAAAGTAGCTTAGGTCAGTCTGCTTTGTGGTGACCTTGTCAAATTAGGCTTTTCTAACTCTCCAAGCACCTCTTAGGGAACTTGGCCCACACTCTCCTTCAGCAACTCCTTCCAAGAGTGAAAACACAAGGGACTGGCCCAGATTCACAGACGTCCTTCCTACTAACATATGAGTTGCAGTGCACGCTGCTGCTCGTTATCCCTGCATTATTTCCCTTTCTAGGGAAAAGAGGCCAAAACAAGAGGAAATAGCCTGGATCTTGTAAGTTTTCCAGTCCCTGAGGCAACTTCATGATTACTTTTGTTTTGGTTAAAACAGATGCATGTTTGATGACCTTGTCATCAAGACAGCCTTCCCTGCCCGTAAAGGAGGTGCTTGTTATCTGGGTCCATTTCTTTCAGATAGTGGGGGATTTCAGCCAAAAGCCTACTATGACACAATTTATACTGAGGAGTGTGGGAAGATGCACCAGAGAAGATCATGTTTTCAGTAAATGTAGTAGCAGCTGAGCATCCCAAAGTTCCCTGCATCTGGCTCAAAAGGGAGGAAGCTTCTGTGGGTATGAAGGTCCTGGGTTAGATTCCCATAATGGACCTCTGTGAAATATTGTCTTTCAAAAAGCAAAACCCGCTCCATAGGTTCCCTAGAAATAGAACTCCTTTACTGTGGAGGTGCTTACTGCTTCATTCCTGGCTCCCCGACTCCCCATCATGTTGGTCATTGGAGACATAAGGGGACAAAAGAGCTGAGGTCACATGGGCCCGCGACAAAGCAGATTTCCATGGGAACATCCTTGAGTCAGTTGGATGTTTTGTCAACGTATTCCCTAGAACATTTCAGTTCTGATAAGTCTGGCATTTTCTGTCAGAGAAATGCCAAGTCTAGAAAAACTTCTGCCACATCAGCTGTATTTTCAAATACATGCCTATTTATATTAAAGCTTTGTCTTTGACACACTGTTGCTTTTCAGTTGGAATTAACTGAGATATTTGAAAAAGCTGCTTAGAACAAGTGGCCTTGAAAGCCACACGTGTTTATGTCAACCATAACAAAAGGACTTGGGGTGGTGGGGGTGCAAGACTGTCATTAAATTGGTGCTAAGCAGTGTCTGGGAGCACATTTGAGTCCTGACAGCTGGACTCAGCTTTGCAAGTGAACAGATTACACAGGAAGAGGGGATCAGGAGGGTCCAGCATTGTGGCACTTCCCTTCTGAGGCCACCAAGACCTGAGGGGAGTGGGGATGCCTGTGCCAGAGCCCTCACCCTTGTCAGGAGGCTGCATGGTGGTTTGTGCCGCTTCAGCCGCCCTACAGAAAGCAGAATTGCACCAGAGGGATGGTGTGTGAGCAGTACAATAGCTGGCATGTATGGATCATTTAAATTGGTTTACTGCTGCGTAAAAATACTGTGTACAATGACTGATGTGAAAAGAGAAGAGGAGACTTAGGTATGAGCTATGATACTTGGGTTTCTCCAGAGAAAATTGGTTTATCTTCCACTGGTCCATAAATTCGATTTGCCTCTTTGACTTCCTGTATTGATACAAATGGAGTAAATCAGATGACGGCTTAAGCAGACATGTTGAGGTAAGCATTTTTCATTCCCTTTTTTCAATTAAATGAGCTGCAATTGCATTACGGGCAACTCTGCTCGTCCAACTCATAAATATTCTTAATGCATTCTGTCTAGAGAAACCTATGGTGACGCAAACAACTGGCCCTCTGACCTGTCCTCTCAATTCTTTGGCATGTGCTTGGAGAGCTACATTTTGAATTGGAGCTTTTGCTAGCTGGGATATAGAAATACTGAGAGTTCTTTGTATATCTGCTTTCTTTCATATGTGGGTACAGAGTGTCTAATTGTCAGATGGCCATTAGACCTCAGCAAATTGTAGCTGGAAGCAGGATTTTATACTGAAGGCTTGCTTTTAAGAGTCGTTCTGGTACTGGTTCAAAATTAACTTTCAGAACATTTTATAGGCCATTTTTTTGCCTTAGAGAAGAGTGCACTGGAGTGAAGAGGAGATCTAAGGAGTGCAAATGCTTTTGCAAAGCCAGACAGAAGAAGATAAAAGAGTGTCCTGCGTGATGATGCTAGTACACACATCAAAAATCAATGGTGGTTGCAGAGAAAAGGAAAGCAATAGGCATCATTATTTTTGTGGTTTTGAATTAATGTAAATTTACTTATTCTGAAAAATGCTGCTTTACCTACCTCTGTAGAGGTAATTTAAAATATGTTCTACAGGCTACACAGGAACTAGTTATTCACTGCACTTGCAAACAAAGAGAACATCAGCTCTTTCTACAATATTGTGTGCTTTTTTTTTTGTTTCTTTGTTTTTTATTTTTTTAAGTGCTTTGGCTGAAAGTTTATGAAATGAGGATGTTCTAATTTAAGCAGAACAATCCTGCAATCCTGCTTACCAAAAGAATGCAACAGACTTAATCAAGGACTAATTTAACTCAAGAGTTGTGGAGCTACTGTGAAAACCAGTTATTGCTTTCTAATTTTAGATTTTCTTACTGTCAGTATAATAAATTGCCACTGTCCAAATATCCATCTTTGTCCTTACATCTGATAATTACGAGAATAATATAGATATTTAATTTTTATGTCATATTTCAAGCAAGTATTTCAGTTTGTAAAGCCTATTGCAGCACTGCTTTAAAAAGGAGATGTAGAGGTAGTGTTTTTATGCAGCCTTAGCAACACACCATAATATTTGCACTATAATGATGAAGTTTACTTTTCCACAGTGGGATATCATTAAATTCTGAAGTATTTTCAGAGCATCCGGTGTTGCTTAGAATTGTAGAAAACTTTACTGCTGGTGTTGTGAAGATCCACAGAACACTTTTTAATTTACTCTGCCCTACAAGATATGTGTAGTCCAGACACTCTGAGATTACTTTGCAAGACCACTAGGAATTACTCACCCTCTAAACCAGAGCCCAAGCCTTCTATCCTTTAGGTTAATGTTATAATCTGCAGGCTACAAAGTAAGATATTTACTTTTCTCTTCTCAGCCTTGAAAGCTCTGATCTTGGCTGCTGAGCTGCAGAGAATTCATGGGTGTTTTTCTTATTCAGAACATTGTACAGACATATGGGGAAGACCTACTCCTAAGAAGCATGTATTTTTAACACAGTTCAGGACCCAAATCTTCTTCTTCCTGAAAGCATCACAAGGTACTTTCTGCTAGGAGAGGGTACCTCATTCAAGTCTGCAAAAGGACCATGTCTAATCTCTAGGATGGAGGTGGAACTTCTAATTAACTAAAATTTCTTGGCGGCTTTCTGTATTGGGCATGTGATATTTTTGTATTGCCCTATGGAATTGTGCCTAATTCTCTCCATCAATTATCTGAGGATGCCAGGACGTCTGACCTTGTTCATCTGAGTTGCACTGCACCAGTTAGAAGTGCTTAAACACGTACTGTGGGTCTAACCCTCAACTTGTATCACAGGGTTTGTTAAAAATGTAGAAAGCCAGCTTTTAAAACCAAACGTAAATGAGGTTGAGTTCAAGGCAAGTCCTACGGTGAACTTCGTGTGCTATGTCCTCACTTCAAGAAATTCTTGTTCAGATTGACATGACATCAACAAAAGGTAGAGTAGCTGAAGAATACAGAAAATGAAATACTGGTATTGAAGAGAGCAAAGTCGAGTGTGGAGACACAGTGCAATCCACCTCTCAAAGAGGGGGCACTTCTGGAAACTTGTCATTGCGCGGTGCTACTGGGACAAGATTTTTGCTGCCTCTCCAGCTTCTGTAGCCCCTATCCCTGCTGAGAGCAGCTTGGCATCTTGAACTTCCCTGAGACTGCTCATCCATGCTGGGAGACTCCTGAGGGTGGTCAAGCAGAAAGCTTTTGATATGACAGGATGATTTGCTGGAGCTGGACATAGGAGTGGCTTAGATGAGAAAGGTTTTATATCTGAGCTGAAGGTGTTGGTCCAGGATGATGGGAAGGAAATGCAGTCCACTCAAAGTTGTTTGCAGCAGTCCTGGCTGGTGTTTCTGTCACTTAGTGTTTTCTGAAGGAGTTTTTGTTCTTTGAAAGGAAGAAGATGTGTGGCTTGGTGCCATTATTCCTATATGGAGATCACTAAAAAGTTTTCATTTACCAAACAATGCATTTACAGTGGGTACTACAGACGCTATTTAGTTGCAAATGGGAGATGTAGTAGAAAATGTACACAGTGTGCTGTGGGAATACTGAGCAGAGATTAATTGTCATTGTTTTTCACTAAGAAGCTGTGGCCCAGACTGTGAAGGAGAAAGTACATCCTGCCACTGTAAAGTTCTAGAAATCATCTGCTGAGTTGGATTAACAAATCATTTCTGTCTTCCAAAGCCTGCAGATTCTAACAATTCTTGTAATGCTTTAACTCTGTGAAGAATTGTTTCAAAAATTTAAAAGAACTTCATAGATACTATTTAATGTTTTTAGTCTATGTCATGGCCTTAATAATAAACACTTACTGTCTTGTTTTCTAGATAAAATATTAATGCATAACATCCATTTCAGCTCACTGTATTAAAGAAACCCCATGAATTATATGAGGTTTGGCAGATAGTAAGAGTAAATAAAATGTTCCCAGAAAGCAATACCTAAATCACACTTGAAATTCTAGTTTGTCTCAGTTTATTCACATCCACTCTTAATACCAGCCTAGAGGTTAGTGCAATTTAGTCCTAATGGATCTGACTGGAGGTAGAGAGGGCTTAGAATTTTTCCTGAAGATTGCCCTATTCTTCTATAGCTGTGCCAAAGATAATAAAGCCTGTAAGATTATGATATGAGCTGCTTAAGAATGCAGCTTGAGTTATGCTGCTGTGAGAAGAAGCATAGAGCAGCATGTGGTCTCCTTGGACTCTGTCCCCAGACAGGGTGCAAGGAAAGTTTACTGGTTTAAAGCAGCCAAAATAAACAAGTGTCTTTTTAATAGTGGTGTGGGGCTGTGTGGTCTCCTTGCAAGGGGCAGGCGTGGCACTGGCAGCCTCTGTGCTTGAAAGCCACATCCTTCTCAGCTTTCAGCAGATAGCAAATGCTCTTTGCAGTTTAAAGCAAAGCTTACAGTCACACTGACAGTGAGAATTCAGGGACTTTTCAGAGTGTTTCTGAAAAGCATCACAGTGGGGTTTTTTACATAGCTTGAATATGAGCACTGTCATTGACAACCATCTTGCTCTGATGACAGGTAGCTTAGTCCTTTAGGGCCTCAACTAGCCAGCAGATGCCAGCTGCTTTTGTCTGAACAGGAAAGCTGAAATACTTTGCCTTCCATCAGAATCAGATCATGCCTTGGAACTTGACCACAAGCTAATTCAAGGATCATCAGGGGTGTATTGTGGGAAGCTTGTATAGGAAGAAATCCAGAGTGTCTCGGTTCCTGCTTGATTTTCATCAGTGCAATATGGGAGAAACTCAGAGTTATGTCTTTCGTGTTCTGTACACTTTTATTGTTATGTTTATCTGCCTAATCTCTTTACAACGTGTTAATGGTCTGACATCAAACCATGTTCATATTAATTTCTACTTTTTTTTTGCAGTCAGAGGCATTATTCTAATGTCCTTTAGCATAGATGAGTCCTTATGTAGTTCTTTGGATTAAAAGCAGGGGTAAATCCAGTCCATCAATGGCCAGATACGACATACCACAGACAGAACATCCCTCATATGCTTAGGCAATAGTTTAGTGTTATGTTATGGTAGAGTACACTGTTTTTCCTGGTATCTGTCTGTAAAAAACTGTCATCTGATCACTACAACTTTTACTTCTTCATATACATGGGTATTAACTCCTTCTTTGTCGTACAGTACTTGGACATTGCTGTGAACAGGCTGATGAGCTTTGCTAAGGTGTCATCCAGCATTCAACCAAAGACAGCAAAAATTTTGTTTACACTTGAGGTGACATAAGGTATCAGATGCCTTGATTTACATCCCACTCTCTGCTGGCTTGTTTACAAGATTAATTGTTCTTTCTAGGTGCATCCAATAGCTTTACCCATAATATTTCTGTGTATCTGAGTGCAAGAGGCATTAATAAATACACTTAATAAGTCAGGCTCATTTAGGACCACACATGTCAGATGTTCTGTGGATTTGCTGATTAGCAGTGCTGCACACACCAGATAGGAACCTCCAGAACCTGTTACAGGCAGTCTGGTGTTCAGGAAGATTAATCACCAGGCTGCAGAGCTCAGATGCTGAATGAGAATGTTCAGTGGAGAAATTAAATCCCTCCAGGCAAACTGTAACTTGCATACCCTGTTTTCACAGTCATCACTCACCTATATGTTTATTTAAGATAGCAAATTACCACTCATGCCTCATCGTAAATTACTTACTGAGAGATGAAAGAGCCCCATCCACCTCTACCCACAGGTGCTGAGCTTGGGTCCCAACAGCATGTATACATGAGAAACCACTTATTTGTGTTTTTTTCCACAGTGAGGGAATAAAATCTGTGTGTGACCTAAAGCACCTACTGGATTTGTGAATATTATAAGAATCCTATGCCTCCCATGACAATTTTTGTCTTGTTTCTCTGTTGGCTTCCATTATGTGTGAAGGAAAATGATGCACAGTAAACAGCCTAAAATACCAGCTCTGCAGGGAAGGGCCTGGAAGTCCTGCGGGGCAGAGAAGTTGGTTGTAATCCAGGAATGTGCCCTTGTGGCAGAGAAAGTCAATGGCACCCTGGGCTGCTTTCGGAAGTGCATGGCCAGTAGGTGAGGGAGGGCATCCTTAGCACTAGTCTGAGTACTCCTGGAGTGCTGTCTCAGTATGACAGACATGAACATATGCTTAGTCCATCAAAGAGTCAAAAAGAGGTTTAAAGGATTGGAGCACCATTTCTCTGATGAGAGGCTGAGACATCTGGGAATGTTCATCCTGAAGAAGACAAGGCAGAAGAGGGGGAAAAGGACTACATTAGAGGAAGCAGAGTTTTCTGGTCTTCTGATAAAATTTACAGATTCAGGATGCGAGACAGTATCTCCTGTTGTGACTGTCAGCTTGTGTTATGCAGCAGAAAATATGTATACTTTATAATTTTGTTGGGCAACTCTGTAGCTGATCTTTTGCCCTTTCCAGAAAGAAATACATCAGTGACTAATGACTTGAGTCACATTTTACGGCAAAATTAAACACACAATAGTATTAGGAAGAGCTATTTTTCTTCACTTCTTCTGATGTTTATGAAAAATGCTTCGGTGTCTAGCTGTAAATAGTTGATGACTAATTCACTAAATTAATGGTAGCAATTTAAGATGAACTATAGCAATATCAGCCGAGCAGAAGATATGCTTGTGGAAAAAAAAAAAATTACAGTGGGTTCTTTCCTCCTCTGTATTTTAAGGTTTTTACCTAGGATCATATGTCATATGTCATAAGGATTTCCTTTAACAGCCTCATGTCCTTAAGCTTCTATATACAAGAGCTGTTGTGGAAAAAGGCAGGGCATCTGGACTCTGTCTGGCATAATGCAATTTTGTTTTTCTTCTAAGGTCAGCCAAGTTCATTGCTGAAAGCCAGCCCAGCTGGGAAGATTATTCTGTGACTCTTTCAGGAAAGCATGAAACCAGATTTCAGTTTCTGGAAATGTAATGGGTTAAAATACAGTAATAGCCTTTTCTTCCTCTCACTTTTTATAAAATAATAGAGCTTATAAGCAAAAAAAATCTAGATTCTCAGAAAGGGCAGCGGCACAGTCAGATTTATCATGTCAGTTTTCTCTGAGATGTGCAGCTTCCAATAAATTTAATGTGCTGTCAGTGTGGAGGAGAATGTGTCCCTGAAAGAATAGGTATTGTAAGGCTGAAGAGATTCTCCTCCAAGAAGCATAAAAATTACACTGAGTTCAAGATAACATAGAGTTTTCAAATGTACAAGTTCTCTTGAGGGAATTATTAGGCAGAAAAATAAAAAGGCCTCTAGTAATACTTTTTAAGTTACAAAACTTATTGAAAGGCAGAATTCCCTAGGCGTAGAAGGTTAGGCCTTGTGGCTTGGGCAAAGCTTTAGATGTAACTCTGAACAGGCATTAAAGAGAGAGCTGGCAAAGAAAAACACCTCATTTCCCTCTAAGGCTTTAGATATGTTTCTAACTCTAAATAGTATTACCTGGAAGAGTTCTACTCCCTTTATCCCCAAGAGAGTAAGGAAAAATCCCAGAATTTTCACTTTTTTTTTCTGAGTAAAACCAAAGCACTTCCCCAACCAACCCAAAGGATCCCTTTTGCGATGATGGGACTAGATTCAACCTGATGAGATGGGAGTGGGCAAGAAAAGTGTGCATTTGATCAGGAACCTTCATAGCTGATTCTAAAAGTCAGGGACAACTGACATGCCTTCATCATGTCCTAATTCCTGCCATCTCCAAGTTAAGATGCTGACTCATGCTTGTGCCTGTATGCATGCTTTATGTTCCAGCCATGTCTTCTTCCTTCTAGTCTTCCTGGTATGTACCAGACCTCTGTGCCTGTGTTCTTATCACGAATAATTTGAACCAACTAATTTTTTATTCTTGCCTTTGAAGGCCCTGGGTTCGTATTTAGTAAACTGTATGAGACATTGTCAGGCAGTCTGCAACATGACTGAACCAATAAAATTGTCTACATGTTTCCGTACAGGGACTGTTATCTGCAAGTAAGCTAGCAACTGTAGGCAACCTATGACCTTTAAAATGTAAATCTAATTTCCATTTGGTTGTAAATAAAAACTACAGAGTCAGCATAGCATAAGCTGGGCTATGCAGTTTTCATAAAGATCCTTCTAATTAAAAGAGATTAAAAGAGATCAAGAAGCACTGTGCTAGGTGATACCTAGGCAATCAGAATGAATAAATGAGTTCTCTCAATGTAATTTATATTATCAGGTAATGTGATTGTCTGTGAACTGCCTGCAGTGTGTTTTTAAGACATGGTATTTGCATAGGCTCTTGCTGAAAAAATATCCAGCCATTACTGCTGTGAGTGGCATCTGAAGCAGTGGGAACATGCTGAGCAGCAGGATGAGAAGACTGGAGATTTGAGACTTTTGAGGATCCTAGCTTCAGAGGAAAAGTTGCTGTATTTTGTTTATTATGAATTGTGTATAAAAATCGGAAACAAAGCAGTAGCCTCCTGTACTGGAAGTGAACAGTGCCCATGGAGAGACCTGAGGAGGCTGTATTTTCAGTGTGCACTGGGTTGGCTCAGGGTTTTTTGTGTTCATTACGAATGACCTTGCCCTGAAGCACAAGTTTTCAGGCCAACAAGTCATTATAAACCCTGCAAAACACTTGTGGCTCACTAATGGGAAACTGACAAGTTGCTACACCACACTACTCAGTACACCTTGTTAGTAGTCCTTGGACTACCAGCCGTCTGACCAGAGTTTAGCCACCATTCATCACTTTCAGGAGGCTTGAAAATATTTTAGGTTAAATGGATGTTTTGGATGTTTCCACACATGCAAGGGCTAAAGGAGATGTGATATCAACAGGTGTTGATGTTTGTTCTGTAATGTTCAAACTTAGAGTTCATGGACTGTGTTTATGGGCTTATAACTATGTGATGGTAGTCATGAAACTGTTAGAGGTGCTCCGTGTGTTCAGACAGGGTGAGAACGTGCTTTTCCTTTTGTATGTTTTTTATTTTAAGAAAACAGATATTTAATTGAGAATAACTTTAGAAATATTTGATTCTTAGCAAAACCCACATGAATTAAGAAGTTAATAATAGATTTTCTTAGAGGAAGCTTAGCAATCAAAAAGTAACATTCCATATACAGAGCTCTTTTTCACATCATCACCCACGTAATTGTCTCCCAAAAGTCTGAACTGGAGTGGATATAAATAATGGGTTGCAGCAGAAAACTTGATGAACAATCAATAGCAATTTTTTGCAGGAAGCAAAATCTTAAAAGCACAAAAAAATCACCACATTCGATTCTTGTTGACAGTTGTTACTGTCATTATCATCACAAGTCCTGTTTCAGCTGAAGAAGTGGATAGCAAAATGAATAAACAGAGGACAAGAAAATAAAGAACAGTCCCAAAATCATCCCTAAGGATGATCAGAAAGAACAAATGGAGGAAAACAAACAGTTACTATAAATAATAGTTTCTGGGAATTCCACTTCAATTACGAACCAGAACGGGATAAGAACTAGACATTGCAGTAAAGAAAGCAGAAGAAAAATAAAAGCAAATCTCACAGTCAGGCATAAATACATGTATGTAGACCAAAGATGTCTGTGAACACTGCCTCTAATGCACATGAAACAAGATCAGATAAATAACTGGCTGTAATAACAAACCACATAACATGTACACACACATGTATACATGTCCACATACTCATGTAAACACAAAGCTTAGTCTGGGGCCACGTAACCTCAAATTAGATGTGAAATAACATGAGGTAAAGCATGCAACTCCACAAAAAATAAGCAGCCCAGTATATGCTTACTAAGGCATACCTAGAAATAGGCAATGACTAATTGCCCTAGTTTCGGCCAGGACAGAGTTAATTTTTTACAGAGCTGGAGGGGAACATGGCCAGGTGCTAATTTTATTCCATACCATGTCATGTCACTTGCCAAGGGCAGGAGTAAGGGAGCTAGGAGTGAGAGTAAGGGACTCTCTCCTTTCCAGTTGAGGGAGAAAAACACAGTGGGTGAAACAGTCCAGCACTGTTTTACTTTCCATGTAAATAATTTCTTAGTCTTATACTTTTTTTTTATTAACACTCTTGCTGTTTCTGCTCATTTTTCTTATCTCCTTGCTGTTTCCAGTAATTTTTTTTTATCTCAACCCATGATTTTAACCTTTTTGTGGCTCCTGTTCTCAACTCTATCCCCAGAGTGGGAAGGGGAAAGCTCCTGTTATCATCTGTTAAAAAGTAAAATAGTACCTCTTTTATTTTGCTTGCCCATTTATATTACCCTTAGCTTTTAGCTACTGTGGATTTGTACAATAGGGCCAGATGTTGGCTGTGCTGGCACCCTGTGCTCCATGCCCAGTGACAGCAGAGGTGTTGGCCTGTGACACTGTCCCATTCTCCCTGCTGTGGTGCCTGCACCTTGCACAGCTCTGTGCTCTCCCAGCCAGTGCCCTGGTCTCTAATTAATCCAGAACTTCATCTACAGTGCTATTCCTTGTAACTTCAGCTGCCTTGCACAGCAGACCACTCCCTGTGATGAAGTTTTCAAGTGAGAGCCTAAAATGCCAAAAGCAGGAGACACCCAGCCAAGTTTGCCCTTCAGGCATCAGCCCATCTGCTGACAGGGTCTTGCTGCTTGTTCTCACAGGACAGTGCCTTCGCCATCTGAGAGTGACGGGTTTTGTTCCTCATGTTCACTGGAGCCACACGGTTAATACAAAACTGTGTAATGTGCATATATTGTACAAACAAGGGACAATAGCTGTAATGACAGGCACGAACCCATAATTTAAGTACAGAATAAAGCCTCGTAGAAGCATAGGATTTCTGTTCAAGACCATTAACTCTAGCAAAAATGCACATTTTTCATTAGGCTCTAATAGCCTGCTGCAAAGTAGGGCAACTGCTGTGCAGTGTTTGTGGAAACAAATTGCTAATCAGTCAATAAGGATCTTTACTGTGCACTCTGCTACAGCCAGATTTTACTCATTTTCTACTACACTGAATTATTTTAACTCCTTGAATTGTTACTTAGTGAAAAAGAAAATATGTTTTATTTATACAGCATTCACTGTGGCCATGCATAGTGAATTTTGTGTCTTGAGTCCATTTTGCTAGCATTTATACAGGTGATTTATTATCACTTGGATTTGCCTCATGACTTTTTTTTTTCTAAGGTTCAGAAAATTTTTATTGTATACTGAAAGCCAGTAATGAATTGAATCAATCATGCTTTTAGAAATAGATTTTATAATTCCATTACAAGTGCCCCATGCAACCTAAATCTTAATGACATGAGCTGCTGCTACTGGAGCACAAAAGCCTGCTGATCAGTGTGGAGTGAACTATTCACACAGAGGAAAATTACAGGGCATACATATATGTGTGTGCATGTATATATATATATATGTATATATATATATAAAACTATATATGAAACCACATAATTGATTTTTTTTGCTGTAAAGAAATAAACATTAATAATTTGTTTTCTACATATGATCAGATTTATTCATGTTAATGGTACTAGACACAAAACCCAGAACTGTTTTGTCCTTCTTGCAATCCAGAACATGCAAAAGTTGCCACATTTCTTTTAACAATAAAATAGAGCAACTATAGTGGTCTTTGCTAGGTATGAATTGATGAAGTCCCATGGTTTTATGGCAAGTGAGAATAGGATATAATATGAAATTGTGTTTTGATTATGAATGGATTATGAATAAATTCCTTATTTCTATAACTAGTGATAACATTAACATTTTGGATTGAAATGCTGAAAGTAGTATTTTAACAGAATTGAATATTTTAGCAGAATCTTCTTGTGGACAAAAAGTACTGATTTTGAGGAAAAGCCAGAGAGTTAAACATTGGTAGCTTGGAAAATAATGCTGGGATCTGGAGAAATGTAATAATTATCTGCAAATATTTAAATGTTATCAGGATTAAATATTAGTTTTATTTTTAATATTCGACCTTCAGATAAGCTGACATGAGAGACAAATTGCTAGTTGGAAATGGGGTAAATCACTAAATATGAAAAATAGCCCTGTAAAATGAACGGAACGAATCTTAGACATCTTTATTTTCAAGGAAAATCCCAGCTGTATCCCTTACGTGTTTGATACTAAGGATGAGAGATTTCCTCATGAATATTTGGGAGACACATATTTGTTTATGGAATAATTTCACCATTATGACTGCATAGAAACCTGGCAGTATAAGCTTGAGAAATATTGTATTCTCCACATTATGATAGTGTCGTATGTTGGGGTTGTGTGTTGGATTAGATTATTTATTGCAAAGATACATGTACATAG
The DNA here is from genome assembly GCA_013398015.1 of Oreocharis arfaki. Lineage (NCBI taxonomy): Eukaryota > Metazoa > Chordata > Aves > Passeriformes > Paramythiidae > Oreocharis > Oreocharis arfaki. Next base: position 48,075 of record VZRR01010717.1, on the reverse strand, counting down.
TTCTCTATAAACAAGGGCATAAACCTTAGTGTAAAGGAAGTGGAAAGCAGACTGCAAGAGCTAAAGGTAAAATACTTCTATGCATTTTTCCCCTGCGAGTTGTGTCTGTATTCTGAAGTCATTTGGGAGCTTTCTACTGCAGCATTATAGATGGCATTGTTATATTGGCTGTATGGATGTTATCAAATGAGTGTATCTAATCCCTTCTGCTCAATCTGACAGAGCTATGGGATGCACATATATGCCATTTCAGTAAAGGTGGCTTATTTAGGCTTTTGGAAAAGCATTTGGCTTTTGTACACTGACATTGAAGTTAATCCTAGCATTCTGAGAAGCACACATGACGTAAGGAATTGTGAAATACCTGCGTGTTTTGAAGTGAGTGGTTGAAGTGAATGCAAGCTACTGATGGTTCAGGAGTTTAAGCCTGGACAGTAACAAGATGGGATGATGTGAAAGTCTGGTAGTTGGCACCTCATTATATTAAGGAGTCTGGAAACGAGTTACTAACATGGTCTTTATAAACTAATCCCTTTTCCTTTCATTCATCCTGTTGTACATTCGAGAGTGGACCCAGTGATAGGAAATCAGTCCAAGGAGTGACAAATCTAAGATTACTTAGACTCTGTTTGTGCCCTATTTCTGATGTTTCAGAAGAGTATCTGTTTGAAGCACTTGTTGGACCCTCTCAGATTTGTATTCATTTCACTCAGCTGTGTGTGTCCATGGCAATGGCGCTGTCCATTAGGCCTGTAAATGAATTTAGTGTGATGAACTGCAGATACCACATGAGCGTGGTAGCAGCCGTAGTCCACTGAAGTGCCCTTCTCCCAGTATAAATATTCTCACTGACTGACTGATCATAGCTGAATCTTTCTGTGTTCTCAAATACATTTGCTCTACTTCAAACATTGAGTTTTATCATAATGTTCTCTTTATAAGGGCTGATTTTTTGACTTTAATGTTTCTACCCTTCAGGGTTTTTGCTCTGTGCTGGTGATGCCGAGGTGTTTGCACTGTGTCAGTGTAATGAGTTATTATTGTGTCCTACAGAATGAATCAGAGAGACAATAACGTAGAATTCCAGCCTTTGCAAGATGAGCTTTAGTGAGGTGAGGTTAACCCTCAACTTATTGAAACAGCCTCTTCCTCTATTGGATTAAAAAAAAAATATCCAAGGGACTTAGATATAAGGAAGAAATTTTTTATGATGAGATATGGTGAAACCCTTGAACAGGTTACCCAGAGAGGTGATGTTTGCCCTATCCCTGGCAACATTCAAGGTCAGACTGGACGAGGCTTTCAGCAATGTGATTGAGTTGAAGATGTTCCTGCTCACTGCTGGGGTTTGGATTAGATAGCCTTTTAAGGTGCCTGCCAACTCAAGCCATTCTATGATTCTGCAGTGTTATGACCTGACTGGTATGTCTCCATCTTGCGTCTCAGTATTGCAGAGAAACACCCGGAGCTCTCATGAGATGTTTTTTGTCTGCTGCATGTGTGCAAGGTCTACGGCTCCACTCGACCATCTGGGCTGCTCCATCCCAGTGTTTCTTCTGTGGGTCCTTGTCCCTTGCCTAGTGTTGCTTCTTGGGTAGCAGCACTTGGTTTACCTCTAGGGATAACAGAGGGACATTAGAGGTAGCAAGACTGCTGAAAGCAACCTTACCCCAGAAACAGGTTTAGTTAGCTTAGGCTATGACTGTGAAGGTACATCTGCATTGCTTCTGTTATTATACCTGTTTGTTCAGACTATCTCAAATATCTCCACATACCATCACATTGTTCAAAATAGACTTATTCAAAGTTGGTGAAGCTTTGTTAGAGCTCTGAATACATGAAGATGACCTCGTATTTGCAGCAATACAGTACAAATGAAGGGCTATTTCCAGACCTATGTCTAGACTCCTCCTTGGGAGTAATGCCAACAGTTTGGAAGGTAAATGAGTGGAAAATTTTGCCCAAGATTATAAATATGTTTATTAATTTGGTACAAACACTAAAGCATTTTAAGGCACTCTTAGCTTGTGACTATCTGACAAACATAAATCGAGGCACAGAAACGTAAGTAAAAAAAAGAGCAACACTTCTGTTGCTCATTTTTTCCATGTATTTCACCTAATGGAGCTGCACCAAGGGATGACTGCTTTCCTTGGAGCTAATTGTGTTGCTCTTTGAGAGCTTAGGAAGAACAAGTGCCTGCTGTAGTGACACTACTATTCTTTGGAAACATGTTGTGGTCAGTGCAGCATCCGTAATTTTCATGGTTATCTAGGGTGAGTTACTGGGATGGTCCTCTCTGCTGGCTCTGCTTCAATGTGATGCCACACTGACCCTAAGTCTCCTAGGGCAGCATTTAGATTCTAACAGTACAGAAGCTATGCTGATTTCTCTCACATTGAAACAGCCTCTGGGTTGCTTTTTTCTGCTTCACAGTGGAAAATAAGGGCTTTTCTAAGCTGCTCTCTTCATCTGTACAGAGTCTCTCTGAAACTCTGTGCCACAGAGACCCAAACCTCAGACCACTCTCTTCCCCCTCAGGTGCTCTCTCTTCTGCAGGACACGCAATGGGGACAACTGACTTGTGTTCTTTGAAGAGCCCTTTATACTTCTAAATAGACCCGGGTCTATTTAACTGCAAAAATTGTACATGACAGCTCATAGAGACACTGTCATCTTCTGCTGACAGTTTCTGCAATGTGGTAAAATAGTGTCCCTGTCAGGTCTGGCGTGCCTAACAGAAACCAGAGCCCCTCAGGATTGCTAGGCCCGAATCACATCTGCAAATTTCCTTGAAAATACTTCTAAGTGGGCAGACTTCCAGATATCTAGAAGGATATTTGCCCAGCAGATTGGTGAGATTTTTTATATTTCTGTGTTAAACTCAGAGACAAACTTTTAAACCAATTAGTGAACACATATTAGAATGTATTAGGCCTTTTTTTTTCTTTTTGTGGTAGAAAACAGATTTTGTATTGATAACCTTGGATTCCAGCTGGATCCAACTAGTTTGAACAGAAATACACCAATGCTTTGCTGCTCACCACACTGCTTGACTGGTTGGAAAGCTACAAGTTAGTTCTGGTATGGAGTAAAACTTGTGGTTACGATGGTCAAGGACCCACAGCTGGCAGGTGGACAAGCCAAACAAGCGCAATGTTCTTTTATCCTTCATTTTCTGAGAGTGGTTTTGCTAAGATCTGAGACTCAGAGAGGTACTGGACATACTTGGCACTTTCAGTTGAGTAAGAAGAAATGATTCCAAGCAAATGGAAGGCCTGGCACATCAACAGCTGACCCTCCAAAAGCTTTGGGTGGATGTAAAATGACTACAGGTTCTTAAGGAAAACAAATCCCCGACACTTCAAAGGACAGATTGTTTAAGGATGTGCTCTTTGCATTAAGGCCGGTGAACAGATCCTTTTTCTCACCACGACTGAGTGGTGGCTATGCGCTGAAGCACATCCCAGTCTACGAGGTCCTCAGCCATCTGGGGTGGGACTGCTAGGACAAGGGTATGTCATGGCACTTGCCTATCCTGGGCAATTTTCTTTTCTCTCTGTGGAAACCGTGCACAGTGGAGGGCAGGAAAGTTGTGTGCCTGAGTCTTGCTTTTACAGATATTCAGGAGTCAATGAGGGCATGAGCAGCAGAGTAGAGATACTGGGAAGAGTTCCCAAGCCCGTCAGATAAGACAGAACCAGAGGCTTAAATATGAAGAGTAATATGCTTTAATGCCTTATTAAACTATTGGTGATACATAGTAAAAAATAAAATAAAAACACAAATGCAAGTCACAAACTTTTATGGTAAATGCTATTTACAGAGGGAAAGAGTGAGCAAGAGGAAAGAACACTGTGGAATAAAGCTATCCAGATGCTGCTTCTCTAGGCACAGCAGGGAGCTCAGCCCTGGATTTTCACCAAAAATACACATGCATACTTTCATCCCAAGGGAACCTGTAAACCAATGAAAATACAGATTATTGCTTCTGTCCTCTCACTGTTTCTCATGCTTTGAGCAATAAAGATCGCTAATAAAGCCAAGATCAATTCCTTTCACTCTTTCAATCTGACTGGCATTAGGTGTTACTTTTTGCATTTTTCCAAGAAAACAGGTCATCAAAACTACATCTTCCATGCAATTTATTGCTGAAGTAATGTTTTTGCTGTGAGGGGAAAAAAATATCCATCCACATCATGCAGCATAAGATTAGAACTCTTTTATTAAACTCTGTAACACAAGGAAAAACAAATTATTCACTGCCATAAAGCACTGTAAATGTTCTAGGAAATAATCTTCTGTCACCACAGATCAGAGAGGCACCTAAAGTCTTGCAGATCCGGTTTACCTATGCTTTCACTCTTTCATGCTCTTGTATTAGTCAAGGCTCAAAGCAGACAGCACCTAATTCTCTTTACTCAGATGCAGTTGCCAGTTCAGACAAAGCCTTACTGCTTGCTTGATCTTTCAGCACCTGGGAATACAAAAGGTCTGTATACTGTTAGTGTTCTCTTGGATTTCTTAGTCAAAGCCAGCTCCAGCAAATTCCATCTCTTATGTTTTCGAATAAGTGCTGCTGGGACCCCTCTTTCTGCGATCTTGCTCAATGGCTGCTCAGAATTTTTCTGGGACATGAAGATACCCCGAGAGCCTCTGTGCCTAAAATGGCAGCTCTCCAAAAGGGAAGCATGATGGAAGAGGATGGATCCATAGTTTTATTCCTATTTCCACAACAAACAGTAACAGTGCTTGAGAATCACATTCTTTTTCTTATTTTTCCTTCATACCCCTCCTAGAAATAGTGAATTAGTACTGTAGCATCAGCCTGAGCTGGGATCGTCTGAGCTCTACACATTGATGACTTATTGCAGTAAGCAACACTGCCATTCATCTGCTTCAGTGTTTGCCCCAGGTCTCTTTCAGAAACTAATTTAAGATATGCTGATTTGACCAGTTAATTAAATTTGGAAGGCTATGCAATTTGCCCAGCAATATTTTAGGAAGGTCTGTAAGCACTGGTCATTGAGGGAACAGGCGTCTTTATAGAACATAAAGCAGAGATGAAGTCAGAAGTAATCCAAGGTCTCTGGTGTATTATATCATGGTATATTGGATGAGTAAACAGATATCAAGAACTCATTCTGGAAAGAAACAGCTGCAATTGCAAAGTAATGCTCACGTATTTCTCAAAATTGGAACAGTGTACCTGTGCCTAGGTGACAGAACTGCTATCTCTGTATCAGAAACGCAAAACAGGGGAAGCAGGAAAACCCTCAGGTTTGTTTCACAGACCCACTTTGAGAGCTGTGATTTCTCTCCCACTATAACCCCATAAAGTCTGTATTTTAGTGCTCGTTGTGATACCCTTCCAGTGAAAGGCGGAAAAGGAGAGAGGGAAGCTAATGCTTTCTTCTCAGAGACTTACCTGCTACTTATGCTTTTTGCACAACTTCCTACTGAAATTATCTGAAACCTGCAGGCTGATGTAGTACCAAGGGTCTCTTTGGAGGAGGATTTGCATTTGTCATAGCTGTGATGTTTCTTGTCTCTGCAGCCAGGATTTCCATCTTTAAAAGGAGGGCGTTGGCATTGGTAAAGAGCTGTGGAAGGCCTTCAGGTGCACCCTTTGTTGTCCAGAACTTCTAAAACTGGTGGAAATGTGGATTTCTGTTCAGGTGTGTAGATAGTATTCCTTGTGACAGTGAGCTGATGCCTTAGATACCTTCAAATCAACCACCTTTAGTAAAAGAAATCTAAGCTATTATTGCAATCCCAGTCACACTTTTCCCCTAATGCTTGTGAGACACGGATTTTGTTTTACATGGCATACTTTAAGTTTGCATTCACACTCTTTCACTATGATGTTAGGAGAATGGTTTTTAAAAAAACCTTGAATAAATACTATAAAAATTTCCAGAAGTACTTTAAATCAACTACTCACTGTTAGCCAAATTAACTAAATCAAACCAAACAGAACCAAACCAAACCAAACCAAACCAAACCAAACCAAACCAAACCAAAACTCTCTGTTTTGGTAAGAATAAAAAAACTCCAAAAAATCCAAACCCAAATATTTTTGCACAACTGAAGAGGGAGAGTGTTTTACTGGATGGTGACAAAAGGAGATATATCCCCAGTTTGCAGCATGTAGAAAGCTGAAACACTTTAGCTGACCCACTTGAGAGAATCCGACATGTTCAGCTCAGTGGCTCGACAAAATATGTTGCTATCTTGAAAGTGATGTGTATATGAAGCCAAGAGTTGCTTAATCTTCTTTCCCAGAAGTTCATCACATTAAACGGTTCCAAGAAGACTTCCTCTACTGCGTGCTAAATCAGTCTTTGCTCTGCTCATACTATTTTGCTTTTTTTCCCAGTGCTGTGAGGTCTTCCATGCTATGCTTCAGCCAGCATAGGTATGCTTGGCATCTGCCAGTGGGATTTTAGCTCTGGGTACAGACAAGAGAGGAGAGGAAGAATACAAATCACTCTCTAGATTTCTCAGAGCTAACTTCTGAGAATGTGAAGACATAAAAAAGTTCAAATCAACAGTTTCAAATCAAATATCCAGGTTTTTCCCATGGATGCTCTTGCATCACAGCCCTAACAATAGGGCAGGAATATTAACGTTTCTTTAGGTTCTGAATTTATTTGCCTGATTTGAGAGACCTGGACTTGGATGATTTAATTGAGGAAGTTATCTGTGTATTTGCACCATATGTGCTGTGAAATGCATTATTTAAGCAGTTTTTGTAGGTAGAGTTATTATTAAGGAATGTAGTCAGGGTATCCTTGTCTTTCATTGGTATCGAAGTCTTCAACAAGCCTTGTTACTCCCATTCCATCACCAGAAAATCAAAGCAGACATTCATATTTAGGAAAATCTGGCCCTGAATAGTCACTTGTATGTCCTAGTATGAACATTGATAGCTCTGCATGCATAGTAGTCCTCTGTATTTCCCTTTTTTCTTTATTGCTACTGGTGTTAAATGGGCAGTTTGGGGATACAGAAACTGCAGAACAGATTTCGTTACAGTGACTGCCTACCTCAGGCAGCAGCAGCTTGAATTTAAAGGCAATCTCCCCTCCCCCAAAGCAGAATGCATGTATGAAGACAGATCAATGTCCACATCTCCCATTTGCAATAATTCATTTAGTTACGTTAATAAAAGCTATCCATTTGATTTGTCAAATTGCATTACAGAGCCCGCTGGAGCTGACAGGAATTATCTTGTCTCCTGCCCTAGTGCCTGGCTGCCAAATCAGGGGGGCGGAGGTTAAGATCAGTTTTGCCATGGCTCATTTACTCCAGCTCTGCTGGTTTATTCCATTTAGCTCTAAGTAGGATGAAGGGAGACAAGCTTCAGCTGACTTGTCCTGGCCTGGAGTACAGCCTTCAGCCCCATAATAACTGGAGTGCTATAGGTACAAGTAGCGGAGCCACAGCAAGCTCCTGCAGGTCATGAACTCTGGCAGAGTGTCTGCTGCTGAGTCGCATGCTGGACTTTTGCCTAGTCTATGTGAAATCAGCTCCCATGGTTGTTAGTCACTGATAGCTCAGGTCTCCAGCTAGAGCACGTAATTGAGATTGTAAAAGGAGTTTGAAGGCCAAGAGAATAGGAAAGATGGGGGGTAAAAAAATAAAAAAAGGGCTACATGCAACATTGCTGTAAATCCAAGGAGTCATAAAGAAAGCAGCTGAAGAAACAGACCACAGCACTAATATAAAACAATGCTTGTATTCTCGTGGTTTGTTGTTTTTTTTTTCTCTGAACTGTGTATTTGTGCCTACAGTGGTGTTCACATGCCCATTTGGTAGATTGCCCTGCCCCATGAATCTTTTTATGTTCTCTCTTTTTTGATCAGCAGATGTGGTTCTTTTTGTATGCAGAGTCCAATTTAAAATTATACCATATAACTACAGCAATGTTGTGAAAACCTCAGATTGTTTATGTCTCTGCAGGAGGCTTGACCGTAGTTATGACCTAGCCATGCCTAGAGTGCTCCTGCAGCACCCAGCACGAAGCTGGGGAGCCAGTGGCCATCTGTTTGCTCCTAGATGCCTGAAGTGTCTGTAGCATGCTGACTACATGGTGATTTAACCAGCAGATGAGACACCTGTTTTTTGCCTGATGTCAGCCCCCAGAGACGGTAGGTATCACACAAGGAGGCTGAACAGTGGTGAGATGCCTAACTAGGGCTTTACTGTGATAAGAGTCTAGTAGACAGCAGGAGAATGTGTAGCATGAAAATGAAAAGGACTTTGGTTTCTGAATCCTGAGCTGAGGGTCTGTCCTGGTTTTGCTGCTACCCACAGGTAAGTGATGCTGGAGAAGAAAAAGAGCCAGGCATACACTTAGGCTGCAATTTTACCATGCTGCTAGCCAGAAGAGGTTTGTCCAAGACGTATTCTGTGCAGTCACATTTCTTTCCTTAATGTATAGCAGCTTGGGCAAGGGTGAATCCCCTTTTTTTGGCCTGGCTTAGAGGCTGAGCACAGCTGGGATTTTGCATTGAAGTCATAAGACCATCACCTGCTTTCTGTAGCAGACAGCCTTCCCTTCCCTGAGTCTATTTATTAGGAAAAAAGATTCCTTCCCTCACATCTCAGTTTTGACTGCACCATTCTGAACATCTCATGGACCAAGTAACTTATTGAGTCCCTGGATAGCAGAGCAGAAATTAAAAAGAAAGGAAAACAAAAACAATTCACATCATGCAGGCTAAACTGGCCCTTGGAGGAACTTCTGTCCAAGCCCTTGAAAGATTTAGCTTGATGCTCACCAAAAAAGCTATGAAACGTATCCCATCTGTGAGGACAAACAGATTTGTAAGGAAGACTGGAGGACACCTTAAATATTCCAGATTAAAACAGTTTTTGTCACAGACATTTAGTAAGTTGTTTAAGAGAGAGGCACACACCTATATTTTTAGTTTTATATGTATAAGGGCTTATAAATACTTCCTAGAAGCCACTACAAAAAAAAAAATCTGATTTTGATGAAGAATCAATCTCCAAAATGACAGTACTATGCATTTATAGGTTTTGAGAGGTCTGTGTTTTAGTGGACGTTGTATTTTTGACCAGGCATGATTAAATGTTACCAAGCAAACACTACCCACTTGCTTAGCTCTTGCAGAAGCACTTAAGATTTCTAAAAGCCATATTTGCAGTTAAAGACTAAATAGGATAAACTGCTGCGAAAGGAGAAGAAAACCTGTTTTGTTTGAGGAGAGTTCATTCTCATCCTTTACAGGAATGACTAGAAAACAAAATCTCACCCTGGGTTATTATAACCCATATAGCTCAGTCTTGCTTCAGTGCACGTTACATTGTGCAAGAGCAGACACAGGATGAGCTCAGCTGGATGCTAAGCTTGAAGAGAAACATACCCACATGATTCCTCTGCCATTCACATTGTCTGTCCCCAGGCAGGTATTCAGTTTTTGTAAGTGATGAGCTCATTAAGATTTCTGCTTCTTAAAAGCCCCTCGAGGACATTTGTCTGTTTGCCATGCTGTGTTTAAAGTCTGTAACTGCAAAATATTTATTGCAATGTCGTCACTCAGCTATCAGCATAGTATCAATATCTTGGAATTGTAACACAAGGATCTTCCCAAGGATGGTTGATATAGGTTATCCAACCAGCTTTGGAAATCAAACAAATAGTTCCAGAACTTTTAACAATATAACCACTTTTGGTTGCAGGACAGTTTATTTGGTTTAACATACTTGCATTTTCAGTTGTCCACTTGTGAAATTTTCTTGCAAGCTAAGGGCATGTTGCAACCAGTGTTTGCATGTGCAGATCACACATGAGGAGCAGTTGTCAGGAGAGATGGATGGTGGCTTAGAAAATTGGACTCATGAGAATAAAACAACAAAAATCAGAAACCACACTGGAAAATGCCAGCAACGCAAGTATTTGGCAAGATGCTTTTTCGGAGGAAATTAAAATAACTTTTTGCTGCAATAGAAGTTCTGGGCACAAGTCTGCCATAATTTTAAACTGGTGCACAAGGCTTATAAATGCCAAGTGTATTGTGTCATGATATTGCATTCTAATAGTTAAACTGCCTAATTAGGGCAGTCTCCTGTATCAGGTGATATTTTCATCCAGAGAATACACATTTTTCTAAGAAACACAGTCAGAAAGCTAACTTAAAAGAAAAAAGACAGCTTTATACAAGAAGCAATCCGTCTTCCTGTTATTAATAGTAGGGTATTTGTCCAGGTATTTTTTATGTTAAAGGGTTTAAAAGAGGAAAAAAAAGGATCTGAAAGCATCCTGCCCCAGACTTGGAACAGAGCAGCTGTTTAAAGTGAGCAACAAACCCAGGCTTGTTGAGGTCCAGAAGACACAGTTGCAGGGACCTTTATTAAAGAAGGTTGTGAGAGTGCAACTATCCTGAATGTGAGTGAAACATCTAACTAATGTTAAAACGGCCATGTCAAAGTTTTAGGCAGCTTGCCTTTGGTCCGTACAGGACTGCAGGAAACTACCTCTATTGGCATTCACTGACAGGGAAAACTAAGCTGCAGTAAATGCATGCTACAAATAATAACTTTTTTTTTAAAAATGCAACATGATGACCCTCATCTAATCACTGAATTCCTGATACCACACATTCTCCATACCGTATTTTGTAGTTCTGCAGTTGTGCTTCAGAGTGTCTCCTTCACCGAACAGTCCAACAGTTCACGTTTGCAGCCCTGCCTGTGGTGAGCTGATGAATCATTCTGTTCCATTCTCCATTACAAATAAGTCTTTCGAAACGGAGCTTTGCTGTTCATATTGTTCTATGTTTAAATTTAGACTCACTCAGAAGCTGTTTTTCAGATTGTGATTAAACTCTGTGCAAGCTATCTAAATATCAGAGCATGCAAAGAAGAATGGATCTATACATTGCTTTATTTATTCTGTGTACTGATATCTGTGCATTGTCTCAGAGTCTTGTTAGTGCTTTAAAAAGGCCAGGATATTAAATATCCTTCCAGCTTCAGATAACAAGTAATTTGTGTTCTCTGCTAAGAAGCTGTCACAGCTGAGCATACCTTGGATCAGCCAGCCTCCCAAATGGCAAAATTTTAGCAGCATTAAATGAGTTTTCTTTTGTTAAAACAAAAAAAAAAAGCCTTTAAAATATACCGGCAGCTTTGGACTGGGAGAAGCTGAAGTGACTATGACAACTCTTTTTTTTCTCTTCTGATTTATTACTTAGCTACATGAATGTGATGTGATCTTATATCTGTTTTGCTGTCCTGCATAAATACTGACATCACAGTACTTTTATAGTCTAGGACCAAAAAAGATACAGGGCAATTTGACACCTGTGCCAAGACAACCCTTAACCTTGAAAGCCTTCATTCTCTTTACCCATTCAGTACAGGGCAGCTCCAGCGCTGTAACATAGCTTCACCTTTCCTCAATGCTTTATTCAAACATACAATCCCATCTTCATTAAATATCAGATTGCTGTATTGTTTTAGGTTCCTTCTGATCTATTTCACAGAGTCATAGAATTATTAAGCTTGGAAAAGAACCATAAGGTCGTAGAGTCCAACTGTTAATATGATGCTATGGAGTCCACTATTAAACCATGGCCCCAAGTGACACAGCTACCTGTCTTCTAAATACCTTCAGGGGTGGTATCCTTCACCGCTTCCCTGGGCAGCTTGTTCCAATGCTTAGCCACCCTTTCAGTGAAAGAGTTTTTCCCAATGTCCAATCTGAACCTCCTCTGGTGCAACTGGAAGCCATTTCCTCTCATCCTGTTGGGTGTCACTTTTGAGAGGAGACTGACTCTCACCTGACTACAGCCTCCTTTTAAAGAGCGTTAAGGTCCCCTCCTGAGCCTCCTTTTCTCCAGGATAAACAACCCCAGCTTGCACATCTGCTCTGCATAAGGTTTGTGCTCCAGACTCTTCACCAGCTTTGTTGTCCTTCCCTGGACACTCTCCAGCACCTCAGTGTCCTTCTTGCAGTGAGAGGCCCAGAACTGAACACAGGATTTGAGGTGTGGCCTCACCAGTGCCGAGTACAGGGGTGCAGTCACTGCCCGGGTACCGCTGGCCACACTATTGCTGATCCAGGCCAGGATGTCCTTGGCCTTCCTGGCCACCTGGGCACACTCTGACACATGTTCAGCTGCTGTTGACCAGCACCCCCAGGTCCTTTTCCAACAGGCAGATTTCCAGCCACTCTGTCCCTAGCCTGCAGCTCTGCATCACTAAGCAGATGCCTTTATCATAGGAGGAGGTCAGGTTGGTCAAGCTGGACTTGCCTTTGACAAACCCATGTTTGTGCTGGCTGGGCCTGATCCCCTGGCTGCATGACAGCACTCAAGATGATCTGCGCCACGACCTTCCCCAGCACTGAGGTCAGGCTGACAGGCCTCTAGTTACCCAGATCCTCCTTCCAGCCCTTCTTGTAGATGGACAATGTATTTGCCAACTTCCAAACACCTGGGACCTCCCCGGTCAGCTGGTTCTGCTGATAAATGACAGAAAGGGTCTCAGTGACCATTTCTACCCATTCCCTGAGTATCCATGTGTGACTCCCATCTGGTCCCATAGGCCTGTGTGTGTGTCTACGTGGCGTATCAGGTCTCTGACCATTTCCTCCTGGATTACCTGGATCCTCCTAGATGCTTCATTCTACTCCCCATCACTTTTTTCCAGAACAGGGTGCTGGGTACCTGGACAGCTATTAAAGACTAAGGCAATGAAGACATTATGTACCTCATCGTTTTCCTCATCCTTTGCCAATAGCGTCCCAATAATGGATGAAGATTCTCCTTAGCCCTCCTTTTGTTGTTGACATATTTAGAGACACATTTTTTGTTGTCTTTTCTGGCAGTAGCCAGACTAAATTCTAATTGGGCTTTGGCCCTTCGAATTTTCTCCCTGAATAACTTCATGACATCCTTGCAATCCTCCTGAGTTGTCTGTTGCTTCTTCAGGGTAGGGACTCTCTCACCCAGCATCTTAAGCAGGCCAAAGTTTTCCTCTTCAAGTCACAGGTAGCCTTTCTGCTGGGACCCCTCCTTACTTCAGTGGCCACTGTTTTGCTCAGAATGATTTTGAAATTTTTTTGCAGAAACAGGCTTAACTTGACCTGCTTGAGATGCTAGGGTTTGGCAGAGCTGGTTAATATTAGTATGGTCAGACAAAAGCACCACAGAAACTAAACTATCCTTCAAAATCCTTCATGGACTGCTGGTTGCAGCCATCTAATATGCCAGTCATTACATGTGAAAGTGGAAAGGGACCAAAAGGCATATGGGAATTTTATTTATTGGAAGGAAGACCTTCAGCATCTAAAGTTTTTCATTTCCCCCAGTAATGACCTTGCATTGGGGGCTTTGAGTGCAACAAGATCAGAATTGATGGTGGTGATTTACACTTCACTCTACTTCTTGATTTCACTTTGGTGTCTGCACAAAATGATTGACTTGCGAAGTATTTCCTCTTCAGCTGGGCCTTGGGGAGTGAAGACAAATAATTACTCTTTTTGCTCCAAATTTCAGAGCTTTTGCTTTAAAAAGAATATCTGTGTATGATCCATATCATTTTGGAGGAAGACGATACTGCAACAATGAAATACAATGTTTTAATTCTCTGTGTATTTGAACACAGCACATTTACTATGGAATTCCTGACAGTTGTTGTGAAGGTCCCTCTGAAGTTTCACGTACACTTACACTGCTCTTTAGACAATTTAAAAGATCTCCAAGAAATGGAGCTATGGCATGAAAGGACTGTGAATGGAGTATTTTTGCTTTGTCATTGCAAGTCCGTGTATTTCAAAGATTCCATGCTTCTTAAATATGACTTAATATATATAAAGTCTAGTTGTTCTAATTAAATAATTTTCCTGTATATGTACTTGCAAACTTACATGTATGTATACAGTTAATTTACGACTCTCTCCATGCTTTTCCTAGAATTATTTCAGTGTTTTAGATATGATATTGCTATCCATCTGCAAAACTGAAGTAAAGTCTACCAAGAGTAAAATCGAAGTAAATCTTAGCTGATTGGATAACTAATCTGTCAACCATGCAAAAAATGGTATTGTGTTAGGGATTTGGGGTCTTTTAAAAATATTTGGCCAGGAACAAGCCACAAGTGTGAACGCAAGTCCTGGCTTAAAGAGCTTGTAGTTTAAAGCCCTTCAGAAAATTACCTGTGTAGAGACAAAAAAATTTATTTACCATTCAAGTTATGTGCTATGAAATCTAAGGAATGGTTGTTTTCCAACACAGGATTAATATAAATATATCATATTGGCAGTATGTGTTTGACAGGCTGTCTAGGGCTTGTGCTATTACTCAAGGATTTCTTTAATAACTGGCTTCAAAGAAATATTTCAGCATTTGAAAGAGCAGACAGTTGTTTTTTCTGAAAGTGCCAGCGATGGAACTCAAATATCTAGATCAGGTGTACATAGTAAAACCTTGAGTCTTAGATAATAAAAGCACAAATAAATTATAAAAGCCATAGTGCAGACTTTAAAAACAGGCTGGAAAAATGAGCAACGACAAAGTTCATTGCCTCTTAATCCTGCAGGATTCACATTTCATTAAAGAGGGGATCATTTCAGGCATTGAGACAGAGCACTGAATTTATAAGCCTCAAAGGTGTTTCTAATTTTCCTATCAACTACAGGAATGTTGGAAATGTGTAGGCAGCTCATGTGAAATGAAATGAAATGCCTCTTTAAACAATAATATTATCGTAACCAATTAGCAATTGCTAATTTAGCAGTAAATACTGTGCCAAATACAGTGTTTGACCCGAAGAGGGTGTCTTTGCACAGCAACATGACGGTTTTATAAATCCTCTACTACAGGAAATAGTTCTGCAGTCAAATTGTTAACACCACATTGCATGCACAAGGTCATAGAAAACCTGCCAGACATGACTCAGAACAAATGAGAGACAAAGAACAGCCAGCTTTTGAATTAATTTTGCTAATAGTATTGTGCTGGGGAAATGGCTGTCGAAGCAGAAGGCTAGGGATGTATTTATTATTTCTACCATTATTTGTATTATAAAAGCATTTAAGTATTCTAGACAACTTTAAGCCTTCTTGGGCACATTGCAGACACATAGGAAGAGATGTTGCCTTAGAGACCTTAAAGCAAAACAAAATAAACAAGTTGAGGACAAGCAAAAGCGAAGAGGTGCAGTGACTTTAGGTGCAGTGACTTCTGGCGAGGCAACGTGTGAGGGATAGGAGGACATCCTATCTTCACCAGCTCTGTTCTGCTGCTTGCCCAGCTGGCCTGAGCTAGTACTGCAGGATCAAACACCCATTTTGTAAAAGTGCCCAAGATGGTCTGAGACACCCAAGAAGACATTTCAGATGGATCTGCCACCCTTCCAGTTCCCTGGTGCTAAAGACAATGACATTCCTTTCCTGATCCCACTATTCATGTTTTAAGACATGTTATTATTCATGTCATCCAGGTTATAAGACAGGACACTTCAGAGGCATGTAGCCTAATTTGGCATTTATGATTGTGTTTTTAATAGCAAAACTATAAGCTGAACCTCAGTAGTTGCGTGCCTAGAAAGTTTGTATGAATGTTTGCCCTTGTCCTGCCATTTTAATCCCTGGTAGCTTTACATATACTCTCTTCTTCAGCTGTATGGGAATTACTCTCTGGAACACAGACTGTCTCCCCATATATTTGTGTTTTTCTTCAGCGCAGCCATTTGGCCTTTGCAATAATTGTAAAAACCAGCATAAATTCATAAGGAGAAATTATGTAAGGAGAAATTAGACAAACCCAGAAGAATAGTCTGAGTCAAACCTTTGTTACAATAGAACAAATAAATCCAACAAATAGATCCAAACCTTTTCATTATCTCATGCCCCTAGTGACAGCTTGGGGAAAAAAAGATGGGACAGAAGCAGTATGAAGACTTTGAAGTGGTCACATGCTTCCAAGGCTTGCTTCAGCCTCCTCTAATGCATCTTTTAGTGAAATCCAAATTATACTACCTATGTGAGTTCTATTCTTGTCCTCCTTGTCACAGACCCTCAGTTCTAGCTGCATATATACGATGTGGTGGACCCGCATTTAGAAAAGCAGTTTCTTGGTGCCCTAATGATTCTCAATTACAAAGACTCTGCTACTTATCTAGAAGTTTAGTACCTCTCCTTACAAAATATTTGTACACAACCATTGCTGGCTACAGCATAGGTGCAATGAGGTGCAGGAAAAACACATCTAGTCTATCAATTCCCATCCTAATTTGTTGGAAGGGCCTTGATTTAGAAGCAAAAGTTAGCTTGGTATTAGTAGCTGTCATTATTCCCAACTTGCTTTGCCTCCATACATAAATTGCTTAGTAGAGCACCATATTTTTTGTTTGGTCTTGGTACAGGCCTTTGTTACCCTACAGTGTTCTGTGTGACTGAAAACCATCCCAGACCATGCATTTCAAGTGGGTTTGTAAACAAGAATTTCCACACTGGTAGCACCTGTCACAATGGCTCATTGTGTGATTAACAAGAATCCATTACTAACATGACTTCTACTTTTGAATATTCAATTATAGTTTGTAACTCTTCAGTTGCATCCCCACTGCTTGTTTCCAGGATTACTCTGGCCTACAGTGACAGCACAGACAGGACCATTAGCCTTCATTACTAAACTGAGTAATGGAAATGCTCTGCATTTTCCTGGTATTGCTATTCAGTGTTATATTGCCAAATGACTATTTTCTCTGACATTTCTTCTCGTGACTGTAGATACTGTAATTGCTGTGAGACCTCTGCATTTTTATGTCCCTATTTTTAAATTAGAAACATGTTGTTCAATAAATCTTTTTGCTGACAATTTCTCTAGACTCATTAAAAACCTTTGCAGTATTCCTTAGCTTGTTGGAAAGAGACATAAATCTACAGGAGATGTTGAGAGGGAAATGGATGAGCAGTGCAGCTGTAAATGCTTTACTAGGTTAAGTAAAAGGGAATGACACAAGAAATCCCTCAGAAAAAGCTTTTCTTTCTGAACATGTGGGCTACAAGACAGGTCATTTCTGGTTTTGCCTTGCTTTGATGTGTGTATTTTTCTCACAGTACATCTGAATAGAAACTGCTTGTGAAGGAGAATTAGTTATAAAAAGGCAGTGTCAAGTATCCCAAATTTTGATGCAAGCATTCATGCAAGATAAGCTAAACATATAGTGTAGTCAGTTCATCAGGCATGGGACTCAACTGTTTTTACAATGCAGGTTTTCTTAAGTTTGTATTTCTGCATTGAGGTAGTTAAGCTGATTTAGTATTCAAGAAGCAAACATTCAACTCTTTTCTAAAATGAGGTCCCCTTAAAATGTTAACATTGAAATCCTGTGAGAGGTCCTGTTCAGGAATGAAGGTTTCATCTTTCCTTTTTTAAGAAGGGAAATAAGCTCCTTATGAAAACATAACTTGTTTATTTTCATATTCAAATATTATGCTGCTAAAACAACATTTCCGTAAGCTGTTTTGATTAAGTGAATTTCTTGAGAATGCTTCAACCAGAAGTAGAAAACTGGATTTTAAACTGATGGAAAATATAAATTTGATTTTTAGTCCTAAAATTTGGTAACTGTGCTTGTTCCTCCACATGGACACCTTATGTGCATAGCTGCTGTAATGAGTGCATACATGAATATCAGACACTATGCAAATATCACATTAACTTACACAGTAGAATAGCAATCAGTCTTTGTCAGCAAAACACTAAATTATCACTGGATAATTAGAGTTTTAACTCATTGAGTCCAAATCTTCCTTTCCTTGTCTCCTGTGATAGGTGTTTCTGTACCTTCTGCCTCCACACAGCTGATCCTGCTCAACAGCATGTTCCCACGTCTGACACCAGGAAGGTGTCGTTACCATCCAATGGCTACAATTCAGAGGCTGTATAAGATGGCTTTCCAGATGTTTGCATTTTTATTGTCAGTTGTCTTGGCATTACATTGAGTAAAACAATCTCCCATCCTGACTAGGAACCATAGTTATTTTTCTTTTCCACCGTAGTGTTCTGTATAGTTTTTTACAGATGAAATAATTAATTTTAATAGACTACCTTAAAACTTAAGGAATAGAGTTGTCCTTTTTAGGATGACTGTCTTACATTTAGTTATTGAAGTTTATCACTAATCTACAATTAGTATATGGTTTCGAGTGTATAATAATTAAAATGTACATTTAACAATATCCAGCAGAACAGATAATTGATGTAAAAGAACATCTTGTCTTCAAATACTACTTTCCTGTTGGGCAGGAAACAAAAATGAAGCAGAAGTTATTAGTTCATTGCTTTGTTGGATCATGATATTTTCTAACAGTCACACAGAATAATAAAGTTTCCATAGCTATCTGATACACAAGCCCTGAGAAACTGCATTATGTCTGATGTTCAGTTAACTTTGCTGTCATATTTCTTCCACCTCATCTTTGTGGGTAAGAAAAAGTCTGTAGAGGCTAGAAATCTTTTTTTATTGCCAGCTACTTACATTCCTCTTACATGCTGAGCAACTAGGCTTGCACTTTGTGTGTTGGCAAAAGTGAGTGTTGATCATTAGTGGGGTGGGAAGAACACACTGCGGAGGAGGTCAAGTCAAGATACTCTAGATTTCAAAGATGCTGGTATATGGGAAAGTAAAACAAGGAAACCTTAACATTGTTAAAGGAGCAATTGCAGGTCATGCTGGGCAGTGCCACAAGCTAAGTGGGACTGCTCAGCATAACACGCAATTGAACCCCGCAGAACTTCATTGATGATATTTTTTGTGTGTGATTCTGTGGCATGACGTGGTTATTAAAGATGGCTCTCTCCCATTTTTGACTGACTGTTGGCAAGCTCATACCCAGACGACTCACACGGTGCTGAGGACAGATTTACTCACTGTGCTTGACCACAGACCAGAACAATGCAATTACCAAAGGATGGAGAGACAGTGAAAAGACCTAGGGGCTGGTGGGCAGCAGGCACCTCTTCATTCCTTTCACCACGCCCAGCCTCACAGGAGGGCTAGCCTTACACAGTCATGGCTCTGCAGTGGTTGGTGGTGTAGCATAAAGGGGTATCTCTGTCGTCAAAATAGCATTGATTGAAGATAATCTGTGTTTTATCTAATGCTGAAACCACAAGAAGCCAGATAACTGGAGCTGCCCCATGCCTTGGATGGCATGCCCTCAGTGACACATAGGTTTTGGGAGCATCTTTTCTTTTCAGTCTTTCTGGAAATTGTGTCCTATGTTTTGATGGATGTGAACTGCTGAATAACACGAAGTGCAGTTCAGCATTCTAATCTCTGTTATTAATACATAGATAATAATTATATTCCATTAGCAAATTGGCAGGATATATTAAATTCCTTTTTCTTGCAGTGGAATTCATCAGCTTGGCAAAGAAATGACCTTTTCCATTTTGAAATAAGTAAGTGAATTTTTACCACAGAAAACTCTTACGTGGAAGAATTAACAAATGGCTAAGTGCCATTATACATTGAAGGATGCCACTCAAACTTGCTTCAAGTGTGCTTAGACTCCTAGAATGATGCACATTTGGCCCAGGAGCAACATGAGATGTTAGTCTGTGACACGCAGTGCCTGACCATCATTCCTGTTTCGTCCACAGGATCTATTTTAACACTACTGCTGCCTTGTGTCTACAACATCCCAATTACTTCAGAAATTCAATCGTATTATAAGGAATTTGCTTCTAATTCCCATTGTAAATCTACTTTATGGTATTGTATACTCATATGTCTCTTAATTAATATATTTCTAATAATTACTATTGGCTCTTAATATATTTCCATCTTAAATATCTCCTCTCATTGCTCCTTGTATATAATCTTATCACTCTTAGCTTCCAATAAAAAGTGATTTTCTACCACCAGATATTTTTCAATGACGTATTTATGCATTAAGTACAAAGTTGAAATACCACCACTTTCTGTGCTTTGACTGTTTGAGGCAGAAATCTATTACCCACAGGACTAAAACTGCTAACTTTTCAGCATTGAAAGAGTCTTTCTTTCCAAGTTTCTCTCAGATTTCAAATGTTTACAGGATCATACAGTTTGAAGAAGGATTTCTTTCAGTGGAAATACTAATGTGTGTTTTTCCACATTCATGTTGAATTCTTTAGGCCTATATAACCTCAGAAAATGGTCTTTTCAAATCCTTTTCCATCTTGAGAGCCATTCTATCGTCATTCCTCTGCTCTGCATGAGAGATTTCAACATTTTGCTTCCAGTTCTTGTTCTTCCATCTCATTACCCACGTTTCCTGCATTAGCCCACAAACAACTTCATTGTTTCCTTTTGACCTCACAGTGTTTCCTAAGTCAATTGAATGTAGCCAATCTGATCATTTTTTCCATCCCCAGAAATACTTTCTTTTCTTTTCCTGCGCTGTCCACTACTTTATTCTCTAGCATAGCCTTATATCTGACTACAGCCTCATTTACATTGAATTTGCCTTTTATTTATGAACACCAGTTGTGTAGACAGGGTATGTCTCTCTCAGTCGCAACATGTCCCCTGCAACCTAGATGGATGTTTTTCCTCATCTGTTTTTCTGGTCTTGGTTGCTGAAGGTCAGTGCTCCAGACGGTCAGGTGCAAACTCACCCCTGGGAATTATGCTCTTGCTGGGAATGCTTCTTAAAGGTTAAAAGCCCCAAATTCGCTAAGTAGAGTTTCCTAGGCAGGGTTTTGCTGTGTTTTTGGCCAGAACTGGCCTGCACATGGCATTTTATCTATCATGTAACGTGGTGAAACTGTTCGTTAATGCTTGCACTGCAATCATCAGGGAAATATTACTTAATGCTTTTTCTTCTTTTTTTGAATCTGTAGGATTATGGACTTGCTTTTTTCCTGAGCTAAAAATTACAGGATATCAGGGATCTTGTCTTAAAGCATGCCTCAGTGTTTCAAAGATGTGGGAGGGAATCAAACTACTAATTGCAAAAGAGACCAGAGCGTTACAGCCTCAGGGAAATGTCTATACTATTCATCACTCTGAACACCTCAGACTGTGCCTATTCCATAAGGGAACACCTCAGTGCCCTGGAAAACAAATCAGTGTGCCTTATTTTCCCCATCCATGAGTGGACAGTATTGTTTCTATATTTTCTCAAAGCATTTGGGGGATGAATATGCTGAATATTTGGCTTGTGCCATTATTTGGCAATGCCATTAGCGTTTGGAAAGTCACCCATTTGTATCTTTCCGGTGATGGTCAAGCTCTTGATAGGATTACAAAGGCACAGATTTAGTTTTCAATCCGCGAATTTTTGTATTTCTAAATAATTATATTTAAAACACATTCAATGCCCAGGGTGACTTCATGTCCCTCTACAAAGGGAAAAGCTATCAGACCCTTGCTCCAGTGGGCTCACAGAGGAGGTGGATCACAGTAGCAATCCCTAGGTGTGGGAGTTCCTGCACCTGTGGTGCGTTTTGTGCTCCTCGTCAAACTCACAGCCCCTGTCCCAATATGACAACCACAAGTAAAAGGTCCTTGGCAAGGGGTCTGCAGGAGGGAATTCCACTGCTCGTAGGTTATCCTGGAGCTCAGGGGCTTCTCCTCTGCTTTGTGACTGTGAGGATAAGGGGGAGATTACTGAAATGAGAGCTCTTTTCCCAACATGGGAGCCAGGTTTTGGGGTAGGGCTGTTGCCATTGTGGCCACTCTGGCTCCCTGGGTGAGGGCCAGATCCCATTTTAGCAGGACCACTTCGTCTCTGCAGGAGTGTGCTTGCGAGACAGAATGTCAGGTGATGCTGAGTGATAATAAAATAAACATCTTTATTTTTAATAGATGGACAAAACAGACCCGAAGCCAGACAGTATGTTCCTGAAATGCATGGACACTATTGAATACAACACAAATGAAGTTAAAACATATATATCTATATTATGCTTCCTATCTGCTTTGTTGAATATAGTCTTAATATAACATTTCTGACACAGACAAAAATATACTTTTTTTTTTAACTACATCCACAAATACTGCCCTGATTAATAGCAGACTTACAATAACTTACTAACTGCACAGGAAACTTGACCAATACACTTGGAGAGCAGAAGGAAAAATGAATAACAGTTTTTTCCTATGATACTTCTATTTTAAATCCTAATTCCTTGTACTATATGAAAATAAAAGACTAAATCTGACTTTATTTGATCCACTTAATGTTTACATTCAGTTCAGGTTCACAAAAGTATGGTTTGTTTATAATATGTGTAACATCCCATTTGGACAAGTAGAGATGAAATAACTTTTTTGACATGTCAGCTATGTTATCAACCTTGATTTTATGAACACATCTCATGCAAAGGAGGTAAAAAACCCCTGTCAAATGAAAGTTATTCACAAATGTTTAGAATATGAAAGTAAAATGCATGATTGTGTTATGAATATTTAATCTTAAAATTGTAGGCTCGGAAACAATAACCTCAGTGTCTGAAAATGAGCTGTTTGCTTCACTGATTATAAATCCAATTTACTGCACAGTACTGCTGTCCACAAATTGGAAAAGGGAGAAAGACTCGTAATTCCTCAAAAGTAAAATCTGCTTAAAGTATCACGTCCTTTTGGCATTTTGCTTGTGGAAGTAACACAGGGTTTTTATGTTTGTTTTGTATTATTTTGTTTTTGTTTTTTTTATTTTATCCCCACAGCTATCAATCACAGATATGGCCTTTGGTTATATGAACAGCTCTGTACAAATTTAATGGTAGGACAGCTAAAGTAAGGCAATAAAACCTGTAAACAGACTTTTCATGGGGCTGTTTGGTTTGGCTTTTATAGTCCATCTAAGCAGGAATACTGCATAAAATCACATCAATTCAAACAAAAATTCTATAGGATAGAACGTGTGAAATGTTTTGATAATGTTGAAAGCATCTGGTTTGAAATTTTTGGACTAACACTCATTTTTTTCACCTACCATTTTTTTGGAGCATTTTAAACGCATTTACATTTTTATGGCAACAGGCGAATACAAAAGAAAAAGTCTTTTATTTTTCGATCAAAATGTCTTAAATTATTCCAGCTGAATACCCTTCTCTTTCCTTTTTTTTTTTTCCACAGCTGGGCATTTTGAAATAAATAATACAGAAATGTTGCTGTATTCAAAGCATCTGGTCACTATGCAGCATCTCATTGTGAAATTCTAGCAATTCCTAAACAAAACTGAGGTAAGAGAAAAGTTTTTAGGAAGGCCTACAGGTGACTGTAAAATGGGATCCTTTAACTTAATTAGGAACAGCAGCATAAGGCATTGGCTATGTAAGCAGGTAAAACTGTGGCTTGATATTTTCCCATAAGAAGGGATTTGGGCTAGTGGATTTGGGCTGAAAATGGAGAATAATTCAGCAGTGGCTCTGTTCTTCCCCTCTTTCCTCTATACAGTCCATTTCCTCCTCTCTCTTCTGTGGTTTGTGAGGGAATTGGGCTCGTGTTCAGTTTGTGATACTCAGCACCCTGAATTTCATTGGTTGCCTATTCATTCACCTCACAGGAGTTTTTAATTTCTTTGCTATGTTGGCTCTTCTGAGTTTTTGGTGCAGATCCTGGTTTTGATTCCTTCCACCCAGAGCACACTCCATGTTGGTAAGCACAGTAGTACTGCAGGTCACAGTGCTAATTCAGATCTGAGTTGCAATGCTGTTTTTAAATGCAGTGTAAGGAGAAAAAAAATAAACCAACATCTCTAAAATTAATTTTCTCTACATATTAAATATATATATGCTGTTAAGACTCCACAAAAGGAGCAAAACATATCTAAGGATTCAACCTTGTGAAAGCTTATGTCAACATTGAATGCACAAGTTGATGGCTTCTTCCTTTAGCAGCAAAACCTATTCTTCCACCTCTTAGCCTCCAGTATAGCTCCTCATGCTGTGAGTGTTAAAATAAGAAATTACACCAGCGAACAGCAACAGGAGGATACCTGGATTTCAACTGAACATTTTGCATCATACGCCAATTTTAAAAAGAATTATTGGAGCATAACTCTTAATCATAGAGAAATCTAGCTACTAGAGCTCCCACTGAGAAAGGCACATACCAATGGGGACAGACACAATCATCTCGGCCGTGGGCAAGTGGAAAAAGCATTGCGTGTCCTGCTGGCCCGGGCAAAGTCAGAAGAGGCCTCATCTCCCCTCTTTGCTGCTTCTGGCCAGCACTGCCACCCATGAGCAAAGTCTTGTCTGCCCCTGGCCACTGCTGCTGCTCTGCAGCCTCAGTGTGGTGGCCAGGAGGGCAGGGATCAATGAAGGAGTCCAGCACTTAGTGGAAGACACCAGTGTGCCTCTCACTGTGTTGGTGGGTTCAGCATTCCTTTCAGTTGCCCTCCAAGCTGCTTTC
Organism: Oreocharis arfaki; assembly: GCA_013398015.1. Lineage (NCBI taxonomy): Eukaryota > Metazoa > Chordata > Aves > Passeriformes > Paramythiidae > Oreocharis > Oreocharis arfaki. The sequence goes on along the minus strand of VZRR01010717.1, from coordinate 23,679 downwards.
AGAGGCAAACACTTAGAGATGTGGAAAGCTGTCCAGCAAGCCTGGTTTTTTGAGAAATTTTTGAGGAAATATTATTTTCTATGGAAAATCTGGATTTTCCAGAGTAATCCCAGCAAGACCAAGCCAAAAGACTTCTTGGTATCTTTAAGAATAGCTTTTTTTAGTAAGTGAAAATTGGGAATTTTCTGCAAGGAAAACCCTCTCATCTCTCTTTTCAAGCCTTCTTGATTCTCTTTACTTTTCAATATTTATTCCATTGGTGAAGTTGCTTGGTGTCAGACTGCTTTGATTGTGTTCATTTTGATCATGAGTCAAAATAAGGCTTCTTTTCCCAACACTGAAAAGTTCTATTTAGTTTATACGAATTTTTCTATAAGAGCCATTTTTCACAAGCTGAATTTCAACTCCCATTATTGCTCTAAGAATTTTGGTGACAGCCACTAACCACAGAAAAAGAAAGAGAACACCTATATTAACATGTTTTGCTTAAGGTTGTCTTACATCGAGTATAACATAATTTTAAACTGGTGATTGAATTTTAACTTTTTAAAATTAATATATCATGTTTAATATAAGGAATTTATTACTATTTGTGCATTTTGCTGTCAAAATAATAAAATACTAGATTGTATTATTTAAATTTCTTTATGAGGAAAAAAATTACCAGGCCAAAACTCCAGGGAAGCTATCTATCTTTCTTTGCTGAAGCAACTAGCTCTTTAGTAATAAATCACTTATAGCTGTGACAATATATTTTCACTTAATGCCAATAAAATGCTGAGTGATAATAATTCGGACTTATATACTGTATTATAATTTCTTCATAAGATATCCTAGCTAAGAATTGTTGCACATTTTCTGCTACATGTATTTTAAATTATAAATTTTTTAAAATTGCACAGTAAATAGTTCTGGATGGAAAGAATGGGATTGAGTGTATACTTTAGTAAACACTCTGATCTAATCCAACATATTATATAATAGAAGAAAAGAGTTCCTCCCATGGGATGCTCCTGCTCCTAGAAACAACTTAAAGAATGTGCAGTGGCATTTTATTCCCAATTCTTGCTTTTCTTCTGATAAAATGATTCTTACTATTCTTTGTAGAATATCCTGCTTCTCCTTGTTTTGCTTGTGGCTACAAGATTTTTTAATTATCTTCAGTGTTGGACAGTTCTGGACTCGAATCAACATAGTTGAAGGCTTCCTTGTTTGTGAAAGTTGAGCTCAAAGTTAGACTGTGTCGTGGATTCACAGGTGCAAGTTCATTTAATACAATATTGTCACTTTTTACAAGAGTCGCTTTGTCCATGTGTTCTCTACTGTATCTGGCAACAACAGCATCAAGGAAGTCCAGCTTTGGTGGCAAAGTCCCACTTTCAAATAAGTATTTGGCTAAGTAGGAGACTGCAATGTTAGTAAAGAAGGAGGTGAGCATAGCAAGTGTTTTAAATGGGAATCGCTGGATATAGAGATTGTTATCATCTTGATACCAGCCAGGGTAGAAGATCAAGGGCTGAAGGTAGAGGTACGGTTCTCCTCCAGTTATTCTGAGAACAAGGCCAAACAGGTATCCTGCAATGGCACCGTAGGTGTTGGTTCCTTTGATAAATAACACACACAGGAGCTGGGGGAATATGATGATATAAATAAGGTCAGAGCTGAGGTACCAGAGGCCGTACACTGACGAAGCCAGCAGTGCCATTGCTGTTGCTGATGCTCCAAACAGAAGAACAGTGATTCTCATGACCCACACAATTTCTCTGTCTGAAGCCTGCAAAAAAAGGGCAGTTTTAGGTGTTTTTTCATGTCTCTGCATGTATGCCTACACTTATATACAGTCAATACAAAATACTGACTTGTAAAAAAAAACTTTGCATGATTCATTCAGTAATAATTACTAACTAATATCTCCATCTCAAGCTCAGAGAAAAAGCCCTAAGGGTTATGGTTGCCATTCCAAAAGCCATTACTCTTTGAACATAGCAAAAAGCTTGATGACGAGTCAAAGAGAAAAAACAGCATTGTAAGAAATAACTTTTAAATAAAATCACGATATGGCTCAACTAGAAAAAACCTGTCAGCATCAGAATTCCTTCTCCGCTTCCTAAGAAAAACTCCAAATCACCAGACCATTCTGTTTTCAAATGATTTCCTGATAAATGAAAGATTAGAAAAATGTCTGATTTTGTGAAGAATTTAAGTAAAACTTACGGTTGTAGCAACAGTAAGTAGCTGTTTGGATAAATTGCAGTGCCATGAGAACTCTTGACAGCTGCCCTCCCTGAGCCAGCTTTTTCACTTCTGTCATCAGTCACAAACATAATTATTTTTTTGATTTTCAGTTTGTTCAACATACTGTTAGTAACTAAATTATTTTTCTAGTTATAGGCAGGAACATGAAAGAGGTGTTTCATTATGAAATTACAGTCTATGTATCACCTAGTTAAGGTCTCACCTAAAATTTTCTCTAAAAGTAAAAACAAAAACATTGTCTCACATTTTGCCGAAAGGAAAGCTGGTAGATGTTCCGAGCAAACATAGAACTTGCTGATAGAATTGAAGAGTCAGCTGAGGACATCACGGCAGCAGATACAGCACCGAGGCCAAAGAATGAGATATAGACTGGGCAAAGGTACTGCAGCACGATGGGTAAAATCATATCTGCTTCTTTTTTGCTCTTGGGGTCAGGGACACCGTAGTCAGTCTGGTTCCAAGCTGTAATACGGACACCAGTATGTTACCAGTAACATTAGTAGTCAGCACCTCTTGACTTTATGTGTAGCAAGCTATTCATAATATCACATTTTCATGCACATTCGATGAAAAAACTGTTAATAGAGCCGGACCAATGGCATTTCAGAGAGGCAGTCTTACACCGGATTCTGTTAGGCAGATTTAATTCCACTCAGCATCTTCCCTTGTCTCTAAAATAGACTTCAAATTGCTCATAAATATAGTTTTTTTCAATAAAATAAGTCTGGGATCCATGTTTCTTTGTGATGTGTTTAACTACTCTCTTCGATCACAAACAGGGCTCAAAGCCATGTAAACATTTCTAACAGAATATTTTTTAACAGTTTTTCTGCACTGTCACTGTGATGAGGATCACTCTCACTACGACAAAGAAACCTTGGCAAGGATATATTAGGCAAGGTAAGAAATTTCTGATAAATCAAAGAATCATTTAGGTTGGAAAACACCTTTTAGATCATTGAATCAAACCATTAGCCCAGCACTGCCCAGCCCTCCAATAAACCACTTCCCCAAGAGCCACATCTACACATCTTTTAAACAGCTCCAGGGATGGTGAATCCACGTCTTCCCTAGGCAGCCGGTTCCAGTGCTTGACAAACCTTTTGGTGAAGACATTTTTTTAATACCCATTCCAAACCTCCCCTGCTGCAACTTGAGGCCATTTCCTCTCATCCTGTTGCTTGTTATGTGGGAGAAGTACCTTGCTACAACCTCATTTCAGGTAGTTGTAGAGAGCAAAATATCTTCCCTCAGGCTCTTTTTCTCCAGGTTAAACAACCCCAGCTCCCTCAGCCACTCCCAATTCCTACTGTTACCACCAAATAAAAGTACCAGAATCTAACTGAAACATTGAATAGAAATATTATGCCTGTAGATACCTAGAAGGTACAAAATTATTTAATTTCATGCACTGGGGTAGGAACAATTTCCTTTGGGAGAAATAGTCTATAATATTATTTTTCTGTGTGGTCTCCTGTTGAAGGAGTTGTGAGTTGATTAATGATGTCACCTGGCTATCTAACTTATATGTCACCTATATCTAACATGAGATTTATTTTCAGGCATTTATTGCACTATTCATTTTACATTTATTGTAATACTGGTTTTTAATGATTTACCTGTAGATGCTCCAATTGCACCAATCAGTACTGCAGGAATAGCCATCACAAGACAGCCAAAAGCAGCCAGGAATGACAGAACTTGAGCATATGTGGCAGAAGATGAGGAAAGAACTCTCTGGAAATATGCTTGCCATGGAATTCCTCCTAATGTCTGCAAACACAACAGCATGCTGTGATTGGGGGGTAACTGAATTGTTTCGCTATCACCATATAGGGAACGTGTAGAAGGATCACTTGAATGTTGAAAGCCATATTGCTACTTTTTAATTTATTTATTGAATATCAGCCAGCCAGTAATACCCACAACCTTCATTCTCACAAGCAATGTCAAACCTGTGTAAGCCCACTTAAATCCCATTCTTTTAGACAAGTTATTTTTTTTATACAGTTAGCATCAACACTTTGCACTTTCACAGTCTCTGTAATCCACAAGTCTTTTTACTTGATAAAGCTTTATGAAAAGTAGTATTTTCATGTTTCATATTTGAAGAATTTACCTTCCAATACTTCTCCACTAAAATTAGATTAGACTTTGATACGATGTCAAAGCAAGATTTTATCTTCCTTTGTGAATGCAGGTAGTCATTCATGAAAGGCAAGCGTTCTGTATATATAGAACCCAGGAATCTGAAAAATTATGCTCTGACTGCCTTAAGCAAATATAATACCAATACAACTGGAAGACAAAGCAAAAAAAAGAAAAGTTTTGTTTTATGGTGGAAACCCTCCTCTTTTATTTGGCTATGTAACTGAAGATCCTGATTAGAATTAAAATTATTTCTGCAAAATGTGACACAAAAGAGAATTACCAAAGGTTGAAAACCTGAGTGCTAACAATTCTGTCTTGAGAGCACGATTTGAATAGTCTCCACTAAGTAACAGTCTGTCTCTAAACAGCACGGAAAGAAAACCAAGCAAATTGCATAGCCTAGCTCTATACACTAAATGAGGCAGGAGGCATTTGGACCAAAAAGTGTGTATACAGGTGTTTCATATAGCTTCATGCACACATAGGGACTAAATCAATGTTTCACAGACATGTCTGCTTTTGACTTGCTATTTATGACTGTTTTTCTTTGCCGCCTTAATAATAATGTTCCTGTATCTAAGCTTTCCAAGAAGGTGGAAATTTCTTGAGCTATAATGAAACAGACAAAATTAAAAGAAAATGTGTCATAATATCAGAGCTTTCCTTTGGTCAACAGCAGAGATGAAACCTTCAGGCTTACAGGAGAGAATACAGCCACTCGAGCTAATGTGATACTTTGGATCTCTGGGAGAATGGTGAATAAAATAACATATTTTAATAGACCAATTATAAGAAAACCCTGAAGATTTTTGGCTGAGAGAATTTTTTAAAAAGCCAGAAAATGTAATCCCAAAGTACAACACGATAGTAAAACCAGTGTAGATTTGCATAGGGACACTGGGAATGGAAAATGTTAGCATGTGTTTCTAGATCCTCTAATGGAAAGTACTTAATAACCACTGATCCCATGTGTAATATATAGGTATTAAATAATGAAAGCCCTTGGTTGATTCTGGCATGTGTGCATGTATGAATTTATCCATCCTGCCATCCATCCTGCACAGCTTTTTCTGCACCTATACCTAAGGTATATTTAATCATTTGTGTAATGTATTTATTGCCTTCTGCAATATATGAATTCCTCTGCCAACAATGACATCAGTTAAGCGTTAGCTGCACACTTTTATTTAACTTTAACATGTCAGCTCTTTCAGCCTGATGATATTTAAATTGCATTCCTGGCAATGCTGGCTGATATGTCATTGAAATCATTCAAATGTGCAGAAATATCAAGCAGGAGTCAAGAGGGTAAAAGCTTTCAGTTTGATAAAAACTCTCAACTAGACTCTATTCAGCTGTCACAGTAATATAGTGTAAGTGCTTAAATGCTTCGTTCCTTCATACAAATCACCACTTACCAGTAAAAAGAAATTGTCCAACCATGTGTAAATGTCAAGTGAGTTGATAGATCCAAGCCAAGGTGCTTGGTACACCTGGTGCACGGCCGTGAGCCCAATGTCTGTTACTGCAGGGTGGGACATAGCAAAGGGGACACTGATCCACTGTAACCAAAGAGAAACAATGTGCTCAGGTCTAAAGAAGATATTCTAAATCTGTGAAATTTTAGTATTAACACTCATATAGTTTTCTAATTCTTGCTTGCCACAGATTGAATACCAAATTATCAAGATCACTTGCAAAAAGTCAGATTATGTGCAGATGGAACATCTCTGAAATCCAGAGGGCTTGGTAGTGGACAGCTCACATCTGTCCTGGAGAGTGTGAGCAGAGAATTAATCAATGGAAACAGCAAAATCAGCAGCAAAGACACATTTATACATCTTTGTTTTATTTTACCTAACCACCTCATATGTTGTTTACACTCTATCCTGGACCACACAGTAGAGAAATATTTACATACAAATTTCCATGTAATACCATCAGGACTTGGCAGTATACAGGTATGAGACATCACATCTGAAGGCTTGGAAATTTGTTTTTAATTCAATACTAAACTAAGTTTTAAAAGACTGTGAAAAGACAGGATTGCTGTTGGCACAGCCTCATTTCTTTTCCTCTAGAACTCACATTAGCCCAATGTTACAGCACTTTTCTGCCTCTCAGGTATTTTCTAGGGGTCTCTTGACCATTTTCAAACTCTTTTTTTTTTCATCTAAATCAAAAAGTCTTCCCAGCGATGGTTTCTGCCAGAAGGTCCAATTCCTTCTTCAACTGACTTTATGTAAATTTACTTGCAAAGTCATTTTACAATCGTGTGAGTCACTGACTTTCTGTGGAGGAGAAACTCAGCAACTCCAGTTGAGGTGAAAACCAGGCTTTGCACTATATGGACTAGATCATCACAAGCACAGAATCCTTAGGATCCAGTGACCACAGAATCACAGAATCACAGAATCACCAGGTTGGAAGAGACCTTCAAGGTCACTGAGTCCAACCCATACCCTAACACCACCTCAACTAAACCATGGCACTGAGTGCCACATCCAATCTTTTTTTAAACACATCCAAGGATGGTGACTCCACCACCTTCCTGGGCAGATGATTCCAGAACTTTATCACTCTCTCAGTAAAAAACTTTTTCCTAACATCCAACCTGAATTTCCCTTGGTGCAGCTTAAGACTGTGTCCTCTTTTTCCGTCAGATGTTGACTGGAAAAAGAGACCAACCCCCGCGTGACTACAGCCACCTTTCAGGTAGCCATAGAGAGTGATAAGGTCACCTCTGAGCCTTCTTTTCTCCAGGCTAAACAACCCCAGCTCTCTCAGTTGTTCCTCATAGGCCTTGTGTTCCAAGCCCTTCATCATCCTCCTCTGGACACGCTCAAGCGTCTCAACGTCCTTCCTGAACTGAGGGGCCCAGAACTGGACACAGCACTCGAGGTGTGGCCTCACCAGTGCCAAGTGCAGGGGAAGAATGACTTCCCTGGTCCTGCTGGCCACACTATTCCTGATACAGGCCAGGATGCCATTGGCCTTTTTGGCCACCAAGGAGCACTGCTGGCTCATGTTCAGTCGGCTGCCGACCAGTACCCCCAGGTCCCTTTCTGCCTGGGCACTGCCCAGCCACTCCATCCCCAGCATATAGCGTTGCACGGGGTTATTGAGGCCAAAATGCAGGACTCGGCACTTGGACTTGTTAAACTTCATCTTATTGGACTCTGTCCATCTATCCAACCACTCCAGGTCTCTTTGCAGAGCCCTCCTACCTTCCAGCAGATCAACACACGCTCCCAGCTTAGTGTCATCTGCAAATTTACCAATAGTAAATGCAATACCCTCATCCATGTCATCAATAAAAATATTAAACAAAACTGGCCCCAGCACAGATCCCTGAGAGACACCAAATATATATACGCAAAACCACACAAATTGCCACAATTACAGCTGATCACAGTTAAGTGTATAGGGGCAACAGGAGCAAGGAGGGGAAAAGTCAAACATCTTTCTCTATTTTGTTGCACAATTATTGCAATAATGTATGAAGAATATTTTGTAGCACTGCCTGTTATTCAGGCAGTTTATCCAGTACCATAGGATTCTGTTCTCAGCTAAACTTTGCCAGTTTAAGCAGCTGGGCAGAAAGATTCCCTTCTCACTCTCTGCTTGAACTTTTCTGTTAAAGAGCACCAACATTTTTCAACTGTCTCCAAGATGTTTAGAGGGAAAAATAAACATATTGTCAAAATTAATGGATATTAATATTCTCCTTCCTGAGAATTTCAGGGGGAACAAGGATGTCAAACGGATTTTTTTATTCTTGTTTCTGAATCTCAAATGTCAAACATGTCCAAGTGATGAGCTTCTGAACAGATGTAGTTTAGCCATACTCTGCTGAGATTTTCAGTGGGGTAAGTATCTGAAAGTCCATCTGGAGTCTGCATGCCACAGCCCAGGATTTAATAGGCACCATATCGCAAATACATTATGAGTTTCGTAAAGCATTCCAGTTCCTCACAGTAACCTAGCTCTTTGTGGTCTCAAGGACTAGCTTTCCATTAGTAAATAAAACAAATCAAGATACTTTCTTTGGCCTTGCAGTTTACTGGGATGCCGTCATTTACATTTATGTATTTAGACTCCTTTTCCTTCCAAAAATGACAGCCCTGAACTATTCCTGGGAATTATCTGGGAAAATAAAGACGTTAGAATGGGGAATTAGTAATACAGATGAGATGAAGAGATAGTAAATAGTGAGGATACAGTGCAGGCTGAGGGGAAGTCTCACTAGGCAAGATAAATACAAAGACATGAGAATTGCAGGCTCAGGTAAAGGAAGGTGAGGAAGGAAGGAGAGATACTACATGAGATTGTAAAGAGAAAAACAAGGATGCACGTGGAGTGGCTGGGGTAGAGGTTACAGAAACCTATGGAAAACACTGTGGCTGAAAGGAGGAACAGGAGTGATTACAACATGCCTTTTGTCATGGGTAAGAATGGGACAGAAACCAGACATTAGAGGAAGGAGCAGCAAAGCTCTGTGACAGTGGGAATAAAAACTGCTCCAGAGCCTGGAGGAGAACCTGGGATAACTGAACCTGTGCCATCTTCTGCTGTGACATCTACTGTGAGAGTGTCCCATCTCATCCAAAACTGCCTCGCTAGAGCATGTCCATTTAGATACTGAGCCTTCCAGCCTCACTGGTGACACTCTTGAGTTCACGAACATGGGTTCTTCTGCGTTACATTATTGCTGTTTATTTCAAGTGGGAAATAACGTAAAGAGCCCAACCTGGATTAAAACAAAACACTATCAAGCTATAGATCAAGTAATTTAGAAGACTTCTATACAACCTTCATTTGCTTCCCACCCCCCCATCAGGTTATTGCTGATTTTAATGTTATTCCCATGGGATCAGGCTCTCTAGCAGTTCATGAGTTGATCCCACTGGAAGAGCATTTCTGTGCTTTGATTTATTGCCAGTTAAATGAATTTCTGTAATGCATGCCATCTGTAGAAACTTAATGTTTCACAAATATTAACATTTATGTTAGGGAAAGAGACAGTATTTTCCCCACTGTTCAGATGAAGAACAAAGATATGAGGGAAGAAGGTCTGGAATAACTTTTCGTCTGAGGTGGCCAGTTGGAACTTGAATTTGCTTTTTCAGGCTATTTAGCACCATTTCCATTAACTCAGTTAGAGGCCACAGTCCTTGCAGTAAGATGCCACAGAGTAAGGACACAAACAGAGCTGGTTAGTGATCACCTGTGTAAGCACTGGCTGAAGCAATTTCCCTAGCGCTGCACAAGTACTCTGGTGAAAGCAGAGAAAGAATGCCAGGCCCCCACGGTGCTATTTGGTTCCTTCATCTTGAGCCACTCCATTTCTTTCAGCATATCTCAGTTCCCTGCACACCTGTGGCTGTATTACTGCCACTGGCAAGCAAAGACAGCAGCTTCTTTGATTGTACCCTTGTGATCTGGACCCTGTCACAATGATGTTTTTCAATTTGGGGCTTAAAGAACAGCAGTAAATAAAAGGCTACCCACTAACATACCATTGATAGCTGATGAGGGATATTCACACTACCACGCTAAAACAGCCAAGACATCTGGTGAGACTTCCTATATTATGGTCTCCAAGGATGGTGGAGGGAAATCAGGGAAAAAGCAAGAAAGTTAACTAAGTTAACAGGAGGTTAACTAAGCTGTGTGAGTAGGTGACAACCACAGAAAGGAGAAGCAGTAGAGTATCAACTCTGCAGGTCCAGTGCCAGCATTTCTGGACTACTTTACCAACAGCTTGCTACATCTGACGCCTCCTTCCAGTGTCTGAGCCACAGCCTTACAGATAGACAGGGAAGGATCAGCACCAGTCCTATTCTGAGTTAGATATATACTCAGGAGGAAAATTGCAAGAGTGTTTGGACTGCCAGACTGGCTGGAAAAAAGCCAAAGAGTCAGACCTCTTGGACAGCACTATTTCCAAAGTACGGGCTGTACATTGATGCAAATGCAGACTCTTTCAAAGTCAGCTCTCTGTGAGTGGAGGCTGACTGGTTGGCAATGCTGTCTGATACACCCCGGGACACACCTGGCCCTTCTGACTGCTCAGGGCAAAATCCTTGACAAAGTAGAGCAAAAAAAGCCAAACTTACCAGTCCCAGGAAGATGCAGAAGAGCTGAACTACGTCGGTGTAGGCCACAGAATAAAGCCCACCCACAAGCGTGTACATTGTGGCAATCAGGGCAGAAATAATGACTGAAATATTGACATTAATGTCAATGATCACACTTATAGTCGCACCTAAGGGAAAAACCAAAGCGCTGTGTGTTAGTGTGTATGTCACAGCACATCTGATGAGAAGGCCCATCTTTAAGTTGCATATATAGGTCCTGGTCTGACACTTAATAACAACACCAGTAATTCCCCCCTCTATATTCTGCACACCATTTTTGCACCTTTGAAGGGAATGGGAAAAGCGAGGCTCCTGTTGGTCTAAGTTTAGCATCTGTCATTTTGCAGGTTTTTAGGAAATGGAGCACAGAAGGGTCTCAACAGCCCTTCCTTACGTTGCTCAAGGTCTGTAAGGGCTACACTCTCTTGTTCTGCCTGGGAAAAGCAGCTAAGCACATCCCTGATTGCCACAGTCTTCAGAAGAGTGTTCTTGCAGTGCTACTAGCCAGCTGCCACAGCATTTGCAGGATGCATCCCCTGAGGTCCCATGAAACTGTGTCTGTCTGGTATATTTTAAATTTTCCTCACTTGGTTCTCTTCCAGCAAGCCTTCCTTTGGACTGGACTTTCCCAGGCTTCTCAGGGTCCTGGGATTCCTAAAAACTGGTCTTACCAGCAAAGAGTTAAGCAGAAAAGGCACGGATTACCTCAGTCTTTTCCACATCCTTTGCCACTAGGTGCCTCATCCCATTCGATAGCAGTCCACTTTTTCCCTTTTATTAGGATGGACTATTCTTGAGCATGGACGTGATCCCTGAATATCAACCAGTTATTCTAGACCCAGGACAGTCTCCCATGGGATTCTTCCAAGCAGAATGCTGGAGAGGCCCATCTCTACTCTTCTGAAGTCTGTGGTTGCAGTTGCAATACTTGCCTTGTTCTCCTCTCTCAGAACTGTGAACTCTACCATCTCATGAACATTGCAGCCAAATCTGTCTTTGACCTTCACACCCCGACTTGCTCTTCCTCGTGTCTATGTAAAAGGTTCAACAGAGCACCTCTCTACATCAGCTCCCTAATCATTTGTGTCAGGAAGCCGCCAGTGCACTCAAGAAACCTCCTGAATAGCTTGTGTCCTCCTGCCCTGCCCTTCCAGCAGCTACCTGGATGGTTATACATCTCCCTTACATGTATCAGCTGTTTCAAGTGATTGCAATCTTTTAAGACGGTGTTTAAAAAGTTCCTCTCCTTCTAACTAGGATGATTTAAATGAAACATCTTGCAACAATTTTAGTGCCTGCAGTTATTGTAGATAGGTATTCTGAAGCACTTATTTGGGAGAGTTTTGGCCATAGTAGACAACATGGTGTGTTATATATAAGAGCCTCTGGGATCTGACAGGTGTGGTTTTTGCTGCAGAATGAGTCTTTAAAGTTCATGTGCTTAAGGATTACAAGCTCAGACCTCTTTCATAGCTGTGGGACCTGTGTTTCCCATCTACAACCCTCCCAAGCAAAGAGTCATTATGAAGAGCAAGCAGTGAAGAGTACTGGATTAAACATTCATCCATGAAGATAGGTGTGAAAAAAGGAACTAGATTATTCACAGTATAGTTAAAATCAAAATCTTCAATAACCTTTATAATCATTGACAGTCTTTAACTGCTGGCTGTTATATAAATCTAGAAAGGTATTCACACTTGTGTTGAAATAAAACAGAATGGCTTGTCCTTAATCAAAAATATTTCAAATACTCTGAGTGTTCTTCAAGTTATTCAACTCCTATCACCTCAGCATGCAGTTTTTTCTTAGTGTTTTAAGGATTTTGTGATGAAATTGTGGTAAACAAGCTCCCCATTGCTTCACAGTTCATCAGAGCGCAGCTGGAGAGTACCTTCAAAGTTTATTTTTTTGTTTAAAATAGCTTATGCTAGAAGGCATTACCACATGCATGTGCATTATTAGTATGATTAGTTGGGAAAAGTCAATTACTGGTGCTTCAACTCAAGGGCTTTCTATGTTCTAAAAGGGGTTTCTAAATTCAGGCCTGAAATATAATTAAAAACCCTGGAAGCTCATTTTTTTTCAGGACTGGATGAGTAGTTGGGTGATTTTCTATTGAGTCATAGTTTCACTAATTCTCCAAATCCTTTCTTGAATCCTAAGCATTTTCTTCATTTTGTCAAGAAGAAAGCCATTTAGAATTGAAGAATCCTTCAATTTATTGATCAGTATCTGCTTTACTTCTATAATTTGTGTTACGGAATGTTCTGTATATGTAGATCTCCTCTTTGCAAAGGATTATTTTGTTTAGATGTGTTGGCAATGCTGTTACATATCATTAAGGGAAATTTTGACTGGCTTCTCTCGTCTCAGAGATGTAAAAGAAAAGCTGGGCCAGATTTGACAAAAAAGGGGTGCTTGCAATCACTCATGTCACCCTCACTATTACCAGAACCTTTTTCCTAAATCATTTCATGCTCTTTGAAGAGGGACAACTTAAAGGTACCTGAAAGTGAATAGATAATTTGCATGTCCTTCCTTTATCAAAATAATAAGGGGGTACCATTACCAGATTTATTTGCTAGTTAGCATGGGTGTTAAAAATGTCACACTCTGGATCATTTGGCTTAAATAGTTACCATTTAAAGCCAGAATTTTAATGCATTTCTGATACTCTTAGTAATTTCTACCTGTAATAAATTAATATTTATACTGCTTATTCCTTACCTAAGGCAGAGAAGATGGCAGCAGCCCAAAACATTTCTCCCATTAAAGCTGGAATAAACAGCAGCCCTCCCATCCTTTTTCCATAAAGCTGCTGAAAAGGGTCCAGCATTGTCACATAGCCTTTGGATCTCATGGGTTTTGCAAAAAAAAGGCCACCTACAAAGAAAAAGCAACGTAAGACACCAGCTGCAGTTTAGAAATGCATTTCCATTAAGGGATAAAACATTCATTGTCACTTAAGGATACAAAAATGTCACCAATACTGTTTGTTTGTTTGTTTATTTGAAAGGAAAAAGTACAGTTAAAATATCCTCTGGAATCTCTTACATCTATCTACAGAATTACTTAAACACACACACTCCATTAGTATCTATAGTCTGATAATAATAAAAGGCTTTTTCTTGTTTTTTCTGGCTCAGTTTATGTAATCTCCCATTACGGAGGCCGTCGGAGTTTTGTCTAGTTTTGGATTACCCTAAAGAAATGGCTTTTCTACCTAATCCTGTTGATTCTTAGACCAGAATCCAGCATGAATTTTCATATAGTCCTACCCTAAAAATAAAACTGTCCGAGACTCCTGAATCAGAAATAGAATTTCACATGTGGTTTAGTGCACACACAGCAAATTTGATTCTTTCAGGACAACTCAGATTTATTATGTATGTTTAAAACAACTTTACTACACCTGCAGGGTAGGTCAGAGGTCTTCTGAGTTCTGCAGGTGTCAGATCACATGAATATTTGTCATACATTTATTTCACTTTTGTACATTAAAGAATTTTGATATATCACAATTCTGCTCTGTTTGGCTGGTATATGGGCTGGATATGTACATAAACGTGCAAAGGCCTCCACTCCTATAATTCTTTCTGTCTTGGGAAAAAAAGGACCTATCTCAGGAAAGCTGAAAGAGCCCTTGTATGAAAACCTGTGTAGTTGAGATCTGCCCATGACCATAAGCAAGTAGACTTGTACCACAGTAAAACTGCTGTAAAAGGTATAATAATGAACTGGAAACCCTGTCAGTTCCCAGTAAGATATACTGTATGGTATTTGGCAACCCTTGACTGGGTTCTTCATGACAAGATATGTAATTTATTCATTGTATCGTGCAGAAGATTTTCCAAATTTCTATGTTTTGCCTTTTATAACTCATATTTCTTCATTTCATCAAGTTCCCTGAAGGTACTGGGTACTGGGTCACACACTGTGATCACAATTTATAGTTCTTATGTGAATGCTGTCTTTAGGCAGGTAGATGCAGAAACCCTCCTGCTTTTGTTTTTTTTTTTTTCAGCTGCTCTTGGTTTGGTAATGGATCCTTTTCCTACTCTACTTGTTATGCCATGACTGGAAAAGACAATTAAAGAAGAAGAAGAAAACAACCTATTAGGATGTTCGAATGCCTGTCAAAGGAAATAGGAGATATTCTAACCTTTAAAACTAAATTGCTTGAAAAATTAGGAAAAAAAGTTGTATGGAGAGCAAACAGGGAGATTACATCAATCTTAAATCCATCCACTCTGAAGCAACAATATTTCTCCCAGCCTTATATTTATAATTTTGATTATTTTTTTTTTTAAACAAGGATAAACAATTCCTCCCCTCAAACCTTCATGTATGGATCATGCCTACAGAAAGTCTTTGCTGTCTGTGCTCTACAGGTAGATAAATGGTCACATATATGGACTTCTTATCCCTGCAGTGCCCCCCTCCCCTCCCTGAACAATATGGTTGTAATAATCAAATGGGTCTTGACAAGGAGTTTAGCAGACTTGAGATATCAAAGTATTCATAGAGATATTTTCGGGGGTTTTTTTTGTCAATAGCCAATCCTACCAGCAGAAGTGATCCAGTTTACCTCAGCATCCTTTTCTCAGACCCTAGACATTTCATTTCAAATAATGGACCTGACATCAGAACCCTTTAAAATGAGGGACTATTAGTTTTAGCTTTTGCTTACCTAAAACCAGGCTAAGGGAATATCCAATAGGTGCCTGAGCCCAAGCTAGACCATAATCTGGGACATACACAGCTTCTGCTGTCCCGTTGATGTAACCTCCTCCAACCCATGTGGCTGAAAAGGAAGAGATAGAAAAGTCTTTGATGTCCACAAAGAAAGAAAAGCTCACACACTGTATAATAAAATTGTCATTATGTATGATATGGTTATTTTTATATGAACAATGCAAGTGCCAGGCATGGCATCCTTCTATCAAAGGCAGCCCAAATTTGAATTTATGGCCTAAGCATATGAAAAAAGTAGTCAAATGGACTGAGGCAATCATCAAAGTGTCTGAGTCTCTGTATAGGCAGTGAAGATGTGACGACTGAGTCCCCCACTACTTATTTACCATTACTATTTTGTTTGTGTTAGTCCAAATGAAGGAGAGGTATAAGGGGGGATCTGAAGAAGAACATTTAAATTAGATAAAAGTTTAATGAACTCATTTACTAGGGCCTTCATGAAAAACAGAGCCTTTAAAACCTTGTTAAATTTTAAATTGTTGATACATGAAGCGTATTAATAAACTCTGAGTCCTCAAAATATTTCTATATAGGGTTGTGGTGCTTTTTTTGCTGCTATAAAGGTTCTAAACTTCGATTCATTTATTTTATGCTTCCTTGAGCCATATTCCATAAGGGATATGTGCTATCTCAAATATTTCTGATTTTATCTCTCTCTCTCTCTAAAAAGCAGTATGTTTAATACACCAACTTCTAACACTTAATGAATTGATTCACTGCCTTTAAGAGAAGTTTCTATATTTGAGAATTTGGGATCAACAGTATACATGAGAGAAAAAGTCCAACACAGAAATGTATTGTGATTACATCTGCAAAAATACTTCATAACAAATCAAGTAATAAAGTTTATCTCTTCCTGTTTGCAGATTCCATGCAAAAACTTTTTTGATTATCTCTATTGTATAATAGTAAGTTTTAAAAGTCTAAGTTTGCAGTTTGAACAAGGGCAGACAAACCACTACAAGTCTTAGATTTTTGTAATGATGTTTTGGTTTGTGTCAGAAGCCTTACTTTCTCATATAAGAGTAGTTAGGGTTTCTGTGTAAAAAGTCTCAATTGTTCGAAATGTATTTTCCTTGAACATTCCTCAGAATTTTCCCATCATCCACCATCATACAAACAAACTTGATTTTGTGTTTAAGACAAACAATTGGAGAGAAAAACAAATTAAGAAAATCTAATAAAATTCCCTAAGAAATTTCATTAAGAGCTAAATAACCACTCTTTTCCGCTTGATTGTGATATCTCTCAAGTACTACTAGAGGGTATTTTGCTGAATTTCACTATGGCTTTAGAATCAGAGATCTCCAGCAACCAGAGAATTACAATTGCCCCCCTTTCAGCAATTTGAAGCACAGGAATGGACCATTCTGTTGTTGGAAATTGTATAATGGACTTTTATGAGCTATGTGCATGCAGAGAAGGAGTGCAACAAAAGAAGTGACCCAAGGAGACCTGTTACGAGTAGAGTTTTGGTTATCAAGATCTATTGTGTGCAACAGAGCTAAGAGGTGAGTGATGCCCATATGGGGCCACATGGAGAAGATGTGTTAAGGCTGATTCTTAATGGGAAGAACAAGGATACATAATCTTCATAAAAAATTGTCAAACATTTGGGATTTTGCAACTCTTGGCAGTGTGGGTTAAGATAGAGGGGAGTATGATACTTTATTTACCAGAGTTCCAGAATTATAGAATTATTTGTGTTGAAAGGGACCGCAAAAATCTTCTATTTCTTGTGATGGGCAGGGATCCCATTCACTAGACCAGGTTGCTCAAAGCCCTGTCAAACCTGTCCTTAAACACTTCCAGGGATGGGGCATCCACAACTTCTCTGAGCAACCTGTTCCTGTGTGTCACCACCCTCACAGTAAAGAATTTCTTCCTAATATATAATCTAAATCTACCCTTCTTTAGTTCCCTACCTCTGCCTTTCATCCTATCACTATATGCCCTAATTCCCATCTTTCCTATAAGCCCCCTTTAGGTACTGTAAGGCTGCTATCAGGTCTACACAGACCTTTCTCATCCCCATGCTAAACCACCCCAACTCTCTCAGCCTGTCCTGGGATCAGTGTTGGGCCCAGTCCTGTTTAATATCTTTACTGATGACCTGGATGGGGGGATTAAGTCTACCATTAACAAATTTGCAGATAACATGAAGTTGGATGAGATCTGCTGTAGTGTAAGATATGGACAGGCTGGAGAGATGGGCTGAGGCCAGCTGCACGAGGTTCAACGAGACCAAGTGCTGAGTCTTAGACTTTGGTCACAACAACCCCAGGCAGCGCTACAGGCTGGGAGTAGCTGCCCAGCACAAAAGGACCTGGGGGTGCTGGTCGGCAGCAGCTGAACATGAACCAGCTGTGACCCGGTGGCCAAAAAGGCCAATGGCAACCTGGCTTGTATCAGCAATAGTGTGGCCAGGAAGACCAGGGCAGTGGCTGTCCCCCAATACTCAGCACCTCTAGTACTGTGTCCAGTTTTGGGCCCCTCACTTCAAAAAGGACATTGAGGTGAGTAAGTGCGTCCAGCAAAGGGTGACAAGACATGTGAAAGGTCTAGAAAACATGTCTGATGAAAAATAACTGAGGGAGCTGGGTTTGCTTAGTCTTGACAAGAGTAGGACCTCATTGCTCTCTACAACTACCTGATAGGAGGATGAAGTGATGTGGGGCCAGTCCCTCCTACCATGCCTGTAGTAAAAGGACAAGAGGAAGTTGCCTTAAGCTGAGACAGGTGAGATTCAGATTTGATGTTAG
The DNA here is from genome assembly GCA_013398015.1 of Oreocharis arfaki. Taxonomy (NCBI): domain Eukaryota; kingdom Metazoa; phylum Chordata; class Aves; order Passeriformes; family Paramythiidae; genus Oreocharis; species Oreocharis arfaki. Next base: position 5,615 of record VZRR01010717.1, on the reverse strand, counting down.
AAAAAAAATTTGACTGTCAGGGTGGTGAGGCATTGGAATATGTTGCCAGGGGTGGTGGTGGAGCCACCATCCCTGGAGGTGTTTAAGAGGTGTCTGGACCTGGCACTGAGTGATGTGGTTTAGGGGTTACAGTGGTAGTGCTGGGTTGACAGTTGGACTTGATGATCTCAAATGCGTCTTCCAATCCTGATGATTCTATAATTCTGTGATTCTAAGTTTTTCTCAACAGAGCTGCTCTTAATCCGCTCCTCACCCACCCTGTATCCATCTTTGGGTTTTGCCCTGATCCAGGTGGAGGGTCGTACACTTGGCCTCTTACACTTGGCCAGGTACCTCTGTGTGGGATCCCTTCCCTCTAGATTATCAACCACAGCCCTCACCTTGGTGTCATCTGCAACCTTGCTGAGAGTGCCCTCAATCCCATTGTCCGTGTCCCTGAAAAAGCTGTTGAGTAGTACCGGTCCCAACACGGACCCCTGAGTGACACCACTCAACCTTCAACACACCACTGCTGGACTTTCAGTCCATGGCTGCCTGGGATGTGTGTTGCCTCTTGTGTCTCAAGCATCATAGTCTTATGGAATAAGCACCTGTATGCAAGATCAAAAGTAAATATTTAGAAAGAGAAGTATATTTGTCTCTTTCCCCAGAAAATGCATAAGCATGAATTCTACATGAATGATGCTTGGTTACAGGTGGGAATAATATCCCATCGTCAAGGACAGATATCCAAAGTTGCTGCAGCTGTGGTGAAGGGGGCTTTCAGTTCCAGCATTGGTTTGCTGAGGGTTGCTACAGAGGTGTCGGGTGTTCTCCAAGGAGCACTTGGATGCCACGACTAGCTCCCTTGTCTTCTTCTGGAGGAGATCAAGTCAATTCCCTTCTGTGTGATGTTGTAGGGGTCATTATGCTCCCCTGTCTGCCCTGCAGACAGATAGTGCTGTGTAAGGTGGCATGAAGGATTTAGCCCTTATTTTTAATTTTATTTCTTGATTTCTGGATTGGGGATTGAAAAATTGCTGCTGATAATTTTTCTGTGCACATGACTATTCTGGAACATCTGTCAAGGACCACAGACCTCTAGGAAGCTGCTATATGGCTTTTTCTGAGGGGGTGCATGGATAGTCAGCACGTACACTGACATAGGTAAATACATTAGAAGTGAAAAAAAGGGATAAGATGGGGTTTCAACCTTAGATATTAATTTTCTGATCCTCATTTGCTAAGCCACAATTTAAAGTTAGTTTAATTCCTTTATTTTTGGTGAAATTTTTTTTTTTTTT